>CP126897.1:0-12500 GCA_030440675.1 Furcifer pardalis | reverse complement strand
GTTAGGGTTAGGGTTAGGGTTAGGGTTAGGGTTAGGGTTAGGGTTAGGGTTAGGGTTAGGGTTAGGGTTAGGGTTAGGGTTAGGGTTAGGGTTAGGGTTAGGGTTAGGGTTAGGGTTAGGGTTAGGGTTAGGGTTAGGGTTAGGGTTAGGGTTAGGGTTAGGGTTAGGGTTAGGGTTAGGGTTAGGGTTAGGGTTAGGGTTAGGGTTAGGGTTAGGGTTAGGGTTAGGGTTAGGGTTAGGGTTAGGGTTAGGGTTAGGGTTAGGGTTAGGGTTAGGGTTAGGGTTAGGGTTAGGGTTAGGGTTAGGGTTAGGGTTAGGGTTAGGGTTAGGGTTAGGGTTAGGGTTAGGGTTAGGGTTAGGGTTAGGGTTAGGGTTAGGGTTAGGGTTAGGGTTAGGGTTAGGGTTAGGGTTAGGGTTAGGGTTAGGGTTAGGGTTAGGGTTAGGGTTAGGGTTAGGGTTAGGGTTAGGGTTAGGGTTAGGGTTAGGGTTAGGGTTAGGGTTAGGGTTAGGGTTAGGGTTAGGGTTAGGGTTAGGGTTAGGGTTAGGGTTAGGGTTAGGGTTAGGGTTAGGGTTAGGGTTAGGGTTAGGGTTAGGGTTAGGGTTAGGGTTAGGGTTAGGGTTAGGGTTAGGGTTAGGGTTAGGGTTAGGGTTAGGGTTAGGGTTAGGGTTAGGGTTAGGGTTAGGGTTAGGGTTAGGGTTAGGGTTAGGGTTAGGGTTAGGGTTAGGGTTAGGGTTAGGGTTAGGGTTAGGGTTAGGGTTAGGGTTAGGGTTAGGGTTAGGGTTAGGGTTAGGGTTAGGGTTAGGGTTAGGGTTAGGGTTAGGGTTAGGGTTAGGGTTAGGGTTAGGGTTAGGGTTAGGGTTAGGGTTAGGGTTAGGGTTAGGGTTAGGGTTAGGGTTAGGGTTAGGGTTAGGGTTAGGGTTAGGGTTAGGGTTAGGGTTAGGGTTAGGGTTAGGGTTAGGGTTAGGGTTAGGGTTAGGGTTAGGGTTAGGGTTAGGGTTAGGGTTAGGGTTAGGGTTAGGGTTAGGGTTAGGGTTAGGGTTAGGGTTAGGGTTAGGGTTAGGGTTAGGGTTAGGGTTAGGGTTAGGGTTAGGGTTAGGGTTAGGGTTAGGGTTAGGGTTAGGGTTAGGGTTAGGGTTAGGGTTAGGGTTAGGGTTAGGGTTAGGGTTAGGGTTAGGGTTAGGGTTAGGGTTAGGGTTAGGGTTAGGGTTAGGGTTAGGGTTAGGGTTAGGGTTAGGGTTAGGGTTAGGGTTAGGGTTAGGGTTAGGGTTAGGGTTAGGGTTAGGGTTAGGGTTAGGGTTAGGGTTAGGGTTAGGGTTAGGGTTAGGGTTAGGGTTAGGGTTAGGGTTAGGGTTAGGGTTAGGGTTAGGGTTAGGGTTAGGGTTAGGGTTAGGGTTAGGGTTAGGGTTAGGGTTAGGGTTAGGGTTAGGGTTAGGGTTAGGGTTAGGGTTAGGGTTAGGGTTAGGGTTAGGGTTAGGGTTAGGGTTAGGGTTAGGGTTAGGGTTAGGGTTAGGGTTAGGGTTAGGGTTAGGGTTAGGGTTAGGGTTAGGGTTAGGGTTAGGGTTAGGGTTAGGGTTAGGGTTAGGGTTAGGGTTAGGGTTAGGGTTAGGGTTAGGGTTAGGGTTAGGGTTAGGGTTAGGGTTAGGGTTAGGGTTAGGGTTAGGGTTAGGGTTAGGGTTAGGGTTAGGGTTAGGGTTAGGGTTAGGGTTAGGGTTAGGGTTAGGGTTAGGGTTAGGGTTAGGGTTAGGGTTAGGGTTAGGGTTAGGGTTAGGGTTAGGGTTAGGGTTAGGGTTAGGGTTAGGGTTAGGGTTAGGGTTAGGGTTAGGGTTAGGGTTAGGGTTAGGGTTAGGGTTAGGGTTAGGGTTAGGGTTAGGGTTAGGGTTAGGGTTAGGGTTAGGGTTAGGGTTAGGGTTAGGGTTAGGGTTAGGGTTAGGGTTAGGGTTAGGGTTAGGGTTAGGGTTAGGGTTAGGGTTAGGGTTAGGGTTAGGGTTAGGGTTAGGGTTAGGGTTAGGGTTAGGGTTAGGGTTAGGGTTAGGGTTAGGGTTAGGGTTAGGGTTAGGGTTAGGGTTAGGGTTAGGGTTAGGGTTAGGGTTAGGGTTAGGGTTAGGGTTAGGGTTAGGGTTAGGGTTAGGGTTAGGGTTAGGGTTAGGGTTAGGGTTAGGGTTAGGGTTAGGGTTAGGGTTAGGGTTAGGGTTAGGGTTAGGGTTAGGGTTAGGGTTAGGGTTAGGGTTAGGGTTAGGGTTAGGGTTAGGGTTAGGGTTAGGGTTAGGGTTAGGGTTAGGGTTAGGGTTAGGGTTAGGGTTAGGGTTAGGGTTAGGGTTAGGGTTAGGGTTAGGGTTAGGGTTAGGGTTAGGGTTAGGGTTAGGGTTAGGGTTAGGGTTAGGGTTAGGGTTAGGGTTAGGGTTAGGGTTAGGGTTAGGGTTAGGGTTAGGGTTAGGGTTAGGGTTAGGGTTAGGGTTAGGGTTAGGGTTAGGGTTAGGGTTAGGGTTAGGGTTAGGGTTAGGGTTAGGGTTAGGGTTAGGGTTAGGGTTAGGGTTAGGGTTAGGGTTAGGGTTAGGGTTAGGGTTAGGGTTAGGGTTAGGGTTAGGGTTAGGGTTAGGGTTAGGGTTAGGGTTAGGGTTAGGGTTAGGGTTAGGGTTAGGGTTAGGGTTAGGGTTAGGGTTAGGGTTAGGGTTAGGGTTAGGGTTAGGGTTAGGGTTAGGGTTAGGGTTAGGGTTAGGGTTAGGGTTAGGGTTAGGGTTAGGGTTAGGGTTAGGGTTAGGGTTAGGGTTAGGGTTAGGGTTAGGGTTAGGGTTAGGGTTAGGGTTAGGGTTAGGGTTAGGGTTAGGGTTAGGGTTAGGGTTAGGGTTAGGGTTAGGGTTAGGGTTAGGGTTAGGGTTAGGGTTAGGGTTAGGGTTAGGGTTAGGGTTAGGGTTAGGGTTAGGGTTAGGGTTAGGGTTAGGGTTAGGGTTAGGGTTAGGGTTAGGGTTAGGGTTAGGGTTAGGGTTAGGGTTAGGGTTAGGGTTAGGGTTAGGGTTAGGGTTAGGGTTAGGGTTAGGGTTAGGGTTAGGGTTAGGGTTAGGGTTAGGGTTAGGGTTAGGGTTAGGGTTAGGGTTAGGGTTAGGGTTAGGGTTAGGGTTAGGGTTAGGGTTAGGGTTAGGGTTAGGGTTAGGGTTAGGGTTAGGGTTAGGGTTAGGGTTAGGGTTAGGGTTAGGGTTAGGGTTAGGGTTAGGGTTAGGGTTAGGGTTAGGGTTAGGGTTAGGGTTAGGGTTAGGGTTAGGGTTAGGGTTAGGGTTAGGGTTAGGGTTAGGGTTAGGGTTAGGGTTAGGGTTAGGGTTAGGGTTAGGGTTAGGGTTAGGGTTAGGGTTAGGGTTAGGGTTAGGGTTAGGGTTAGGGTTAGGGTTAGGGTTAGGGTTAGGGTTAGGGTTAGGGTTAGGGTTAGGGTTAGGGTTAGGGTTAGGGTTAGGGTTAGGGTTAGGGTTAGGGTTAGGGTTAGGGTTAGGGTTAGGGTTAGGGTTAGGGTTAGGGTTAGGGTTAGGGTTAGGGTTAGGGTTAGGGTTAGGGTTAGGGTTAGGGTTAGGGTTAGGGTTAGGGTTAGGGTTAGGGTTAGGGTTAGGGTTAGGGTTAGGGTTAGGGTTAGGGTTAGGGTTAGGGTTAGGGTTAGGGTTAGGGTTAGGGTTAGGGTTAGGGTTAGGGTTAGGGTTAGGGTTAGGGTTAGGGTTAGGGTTAGGGTTAGGGTTAGGGTTAGGGTTAGGGTTAGGGTTAGGGTTAGGGTTAGGGTTAGGGTTAGGGTTAGGGTTAGGGTTAGGGTTAGGGTTAGGGTTAGGGTTAGGGTTAGGGTTAGGGTTAGGGTTAGGGTTAGGGTTAGGGTTAGGGTTAGGGTTAGGGTTAGGGTTAGGGTTAGGGTTAGGGTTAGGGTTAGGGTTAGGGTTAGGGTTAGGGTTAGGGTTAGGGTTAGGGTTAGGGTTAGGGTTAGGGTTAGGGTTAGGGTTAGGGTTAGGGTTAGGGTTAGGGTTAGGGTTAGGGTTAGGGTTAGGGTTAGGGTTAGGGTTAGGGTTAGGGTTAGGGTTAGGGTTAGGGTTAGGGTTAGGGTTAGGGTTAGGGTTAGGGTTAGGGTTAGGGTTAGGGTTAGGGTTAGGGTTAGGGTTAGGGTTAGGGTTAGGGTTAGGGTTAGGGTTAGGGTTAGGGTTAGGGTTAGGGTTAGGGTTAGGGTTAGGGTTAGGGTTAGGGTTAGGGTTAGGGTTAGGGTTAGGGTTAGGGTTAGGGTTAGGGTTAGGGTTAGGGTTAGGGTTAGGGTTAGGGTTAGGGTTAGGGTTAGGGTTAGGGTTAGGGTTAGGGTTAGGGTTAGGGTTAGGGTTAGGGTTAGGGTTAGGGTTAGGGTTAGGGTTAGGGTTAGGGTTAGGGTTAGGGTTAGGGTTAGGGTTAGGGTTAGGGTTAGGGTTAGGGTTAGGGTTAGGGTTAGGGTTAGGGTTAGGGTTAGGGTTAGGGTTAGGGTTAGGGTTAGGGTTAGGGTTAGGGTTAGGGTTAGGGTTAGGGTTAGGGTTAGGGTTAGGGTTAGGGTTAGGGTTAGGGTTAGGGTTAGGGTTAGGGTTAGGGTTAGGGTTAGGGTTAGGGTTAGGGTTAGGGTTAGGGTTAGGGTTAGGGTTAGGGTTAGGGTTAGGGTTAGGGTTAGGGTTAGGGTTAGGGTTAGGGTTAGGGTTAGGGTTAGGGTTAGGGTTAGGGTTAGGGTTAGGGTTAGGGTTAGGGTTAGGGTTAGGGTTAGGGTTAGGGTTAGGGTTAGGGTTAGGGTTAGGGTTAGGGTTAGGGTTAGGGTTAGGGTTAGGGTTAGGGTTAGGGTTAGGGTTAGGGTTAGGGTTAGGGTTAGGGTTAGGGTTAGGGTTAGGGTTAGGGTTAGGGTTAGGGTTAGGGTTAGGGTTAGGGTTAGGGTTAGGGTTAGGGTTAGGGTTAGGGTTAGGGTTAGGGTTAGGGTTAGGGTTAGGGTTAGGGTTAGGGTTAGGGTTAGGGTTAGGGTTAGGGTTAGGGTTAGGGTTAGGGTTAGGGTTAGGGTTAGGGTTAGGGTTAGGGTTAGGGTTAGGGTTAGGGTTAGGGTTAGGGTTAGGGTTAGGGTTAGGGTTAGGGTTAGGGTTAGGGTTAGGGTTAGGGTTAGGGTTAGGGTTAGGGTTAGGGTTAGGGTTAGGGTTAGGGTTAGGGTTAGGGTTAGGGTTAGGGTTAGGGTTAGGGTTAGGGTTAGGGTTAGGGTTAGGGTTAGGGTTAGGGTTAGGGTTAGGGTTAGGGTTAGGGTTAGGGTTAGGGTTAGGGTTAGGGTTAGGGTTAGGGTTAGGGTTAGGGTTAGGGTTAGGGTTAGGGTTAGGGTTAGGGTTAGGGTTAGGGTTAGGGTTAGGGTTAGGGTTAGGGTTAGGGTTAGGGTTAGGGTTAGGGTTAGGGTTAGGGTTAGGGTTAGGGTTAGGGTTAGGGTTAGGGTTAGGGTTAGGGTTAGGGTTAGGGTTAGGGTTAGGGTTAGGGTTAGGGTTAGGGTTAGGGTTAGGGTTAGGGTTAGGGTTAGGGTTAGGGTTAGGGTTAGGGTTAGGGTTAGGGTTAGGGTTAGGGTTAGGGTTAGGGTTAGGGTTAGGGTTAGGGTTAGGGTTAGGGTTAGGGTTAGGGTTAGGGTTAGGGTTAGGGTTAGGGTTAGGGTTAGGGTTAGGGTTAGGGTTAGGGTTAGGGTTAGGGTTAGGGTTAGGGTTAGGGTTAGGGTTAGGGTTAGGGTTAGGGTTAGGGTTAGGGTTAGGGTTAGGGTTAGGGTTAGGGTTAGGGTTAGGGTTAGGGTTAGGGTTAGGGTTAGGGTTAGGGTTAGGGTTAGGGTTAGGGTTAGGGTTAGGGTTAGGGTTAGGGTTAGGGTTAGGGTTAGGGTTAGGGTTAGGGTTAGGGTTAGGGTTAGGGTTAGGGTTAGGGTTAGGGTTAGGGTTAGGGTTAGGGTTAGGGTTAGGGTTAGGGTTAGGGTTAGGGTTAGGGTTAGGGTTAGGGTTAGGGTTAGGGTTAGGGTTAGGGTTAGGGTTAGGGTTAGGGTTAGGGTTAGGGTTAGGGTTAGGGTTAGGGTTAGGGTTAGGGTTAGGGTTAGGGTTAGGGTTAGGGTTAGGGTTAGGAGGTTAGGGTTAGGGTTAGGGTTAGGGTTAGGGTTAGGGTTAGGGTTAGGGTTAGGGTTAGGGTTAGGGTTAGGGTTAGGGTTAGGGTTAGGGTTAGGGTTAGGGTTAGGGTTAGGGTTAGGGTTAGGGTTAGGGTTAGGGTTAGGGTTAGGGTTAGGGTTAGGGTTAGGGTTAGGGTTAGGGTTAGGGTTAGGGTTAGGGTTAGGGTTAGGGTTAGGGTTAGGGTTAGGGTTAGGGTTAGGGTTAGGGTTAGGGTTAGGGTTAGGGTTAGGGTTAGGGTTAGGGTTAGGGTTAGGGTTAGGGTTAGGGTTAGGGTTAGGGTTAGGGTTAGGGTTAGGGTTAGGGTTAGGGTTAGGGTTAGGGTTAGGGTTAGGGTTAGGGTTAGGGTTAGGGTTAGGGTTAGGGTTAGGGTTAGGGTTAGGGTTAGGGTTAGGGTTAGGGTTAGGGTTAGGGTTAGGGTTAGGGTTAGGGTTAGGGTTAGGGTTAGGGTTAGGGTTAGGGTTAGGGTTAGGGTTAGGGTTAGGGTTAGGGTTAGGGTTAGGGTTAGGGTTAGGGTTAGGGTTAGGGTTAGGGTTAGGGTTAGGGTTAGGGTTAGGGTTAGGGTTAGGGTTAGGGTTAGGGTTAGGGTTAGGGTTAGGGTTAGGGTTAGGGTTAGGGTTAGGGTTAGGGTTAGGGTTAGGGTTAGGGTTAGGGTTAGGGTTAGGGTTAGGGTTAGGGTTAGGGTTAGGGTTAGGGTTAGGGTTAGGGTTAGGGTTAGGGTTAGGGTTAGGGTTAGGGTTAGGGTTAGGGTTAGGGTTAGGGTTAGGGTTAGGGTTAGGGTTAGGGTTAGGGTTAGGGTTAGGGTTAGGGTTAGGGTTAGGGTTAGGGTTAGGGTTAGGGTTAGGGTTAGGGTTAGGGTTAGGGTTAGGGTTAGGGTTAGGGTTAGGGTTAGGGTTAGGGTTAGGGTTAGGGTTAGGGTTAGGGTTAGGGTTAGGGTTAGGGTTAGGGTTAGGGTTAGGGTTAGGGTTAGGGTTAGGGTTAGGGTTAGGGTTAGGGTTAGGGTTAGGGTTAGGGTTAGGGTTAGGGTTAGGGTTAGGGTTAGGGTTAGGGTTAGGGTTAGGGTTAGGGTTAGGGTTAGGGTTAGGGTTAGGGTTAGGGTTAGGGTTAGGGTTAGGGTTAGGGTTAGGGTTAGGGTTAGGGTTAGGGTTAGGGTTAGGGTTAGGGTTAGGGTTAGGGTTAGGGTTAGGGTTAGGGTTAGGGTTAGGGTTAGGGTTAGGGTTAGGGTTAGGGTTAGGGTTAGGGTTAGGGTTAGGGTTAGGGTTAGGGTTAGGGTTAGGGTTAGGGTTAGGGTTAGGGTTAGGGTTAGGGTTAGGGTTAGGGTTAGGGTTAGGGTTAGGGTTAGGGTTAGGGTTAGGGTTAGGGTTAGGGTTAGGGTTAGGGTTAGGGTTAGGGTTAGGGTTAGGGTTAGGGTTAGGGTTAGGGTTAGGGTTAGGGTTAGGGTTAGGGTTAGGGTTAGGGTTAGGGTTAGGGTTAGGGTTAGGGTTAGGGTTAGGGTTAGGGTTAGGGTTAGGGTTAGGGTTAGGGTTAGGGTTAGGGTTAGGGTTAGGGTTAGGGTTAGGGTTAGGGTTAGGGTTAGGGTTAGGGTTAGGGTTAGGGTTAGGGTTAGGGTTAGGGTTAGGGTTAGGGTTAGGGTTAGGGTTAGGGTTAGGGTTAGGGTTAGGGTTAGGGTTAGGGTTAGGGTTAGGGTTAGGGTTAGGGTTAGGGTTAGGGTTAGGGTTAGGGTTAGGGTTAGGGTTAGGGTTAGGGTTAGGGTTAGGGTTAGGGTTAGGGTTAGGGTTAGGGTTAGGGTTAGGGTTAGGGTTAGGGTTAGGGTTAGGGTTAGGGTTAGGGTTAGGGTTAGGGTTAGGGTTAGGGTTAGGGTTAGGGTTAGGGTTAGGGTTAGGGTTAGGGTTAGGGTTAGGGTTAGGGTTAGGGTTAGGGTTAGGGTTAGGGTTAGGGTTAGGGTTAGGGTTAGGGTTAGGGTTAGGGTTAGGGTTAGGGTTAGGGTTAGGGTTAGGGTTAGGGTTAGGGTTAGGGTTAGGGTTAGGGTTAGGGTTAGGGTTAGGGTTAGGGTTAGGGTTAGGGTTAGGGTTAGGGTTAGGGTTAGGGTTAGGGTTAGGGTTAGGGTTAGGGTTAGGGTTAGGGTTAGGGTTAGGGTTAGGGTTAGGGTTAGGGTTAGGGTTAGGGTTAGGGTTAGGGTTAGGGTTAGGGTTAGGGTTAGGGTTAGGGTTAGGGTTAGGGTTAGGGTTAGGGTTAGGGTTAGGGTTAGGGTTAGGGTTAGGGTTAGGGTTAGGGTTAGGGTTAGGGTTAGGGTTAGGGTTAGGGTTAGGGTTAGGGTTAGGGTTAGGGTTAGGGTTAGGGTTAGGGTTAGGGTTAGGGTTAGGGTTAGGGTTAGGGTTAGGGTTAGGGTTAGGGTTAGGGTTAGGGTTAGGGTTAGGGTTAGGGTTAGGGTTAGGGTTAGGGTTAGGGTTAGGGTTAGGGTTAGGGTTAGGGTTAGGGTTAGGGTTAGGGTTAGGGTTAGGGTTAGGGTTAGGGTTAGGGTTAGGGTTAGGGTTAGGGTTAGGGTTAGGGTTAGGGTTAGGGTTAGGGTTAGGGTTAGGGTTAGGGTTAGGGTTAGGGTTAGGGTTAGGGTTAGGGTTAGGGTTAGGGTTAGGGTTAGGGTTAGGGTTAGGGTTAGGGTTAGGGTTAGGGTTAGGGTTAGGGTTAGGGTTAGGGTTAGGGTTAGGGTTAGGGTTAGGGTTAGGGTTAGGGTTAGGGTTAGGGTTAGGGTTAGGGTTAGGGTTAGGGTTAGGGTTAGGGTTAGGGTTAGGGTTAGGGTTAGGGTTAGGGTTAGGGTTAGGGTTAGGGTTAGGGTTAGGGTTAGGGTTAGGGTTAGGGTTAGGGTTAGGGTTAGGGTTAGGGTTAGGGTTAGGGTTAGGGTTAGGGTTAGGGTTAGGGTTAGGGTTAGGGTTAGGGTTAGGGTTAGGGTTAGGGTTAGGGTTAGGGTTAGGGTTAGGGTTAGGGTTAGGGTTAGGGTTAGGGTTAGGGTTAGGGTTAGGGTTAGGGTTAGGGTTAGGGTTAGGGTTAGGGTTAGGGTTAGGGTTAGGGTTAGGGTTAGGGTTAGGGTTAGGGTTAGGGTTAGGGTTAGGGTTAGGGTTAGGGTTAGGGTTAGGGTTAGGGTTAGGGTTAGGGTTAGGGTTAGGGTTAGGGTTAGGGTTAGGGTTAGGGTTAGGGTTAGGGTTAGGGTTAGGGTTAGGGTTAGGGTTAGGGTTAGGGTTAGGGTTAGGGTTAGGGTTAGGGTTAGGGTTAGGGTTAGGGTTAGGGTTAGGGTTAGGGTTAGGGTTAGGGTTAGGGTTAGGGTTAGGGTTAGGGTTAGGGTTAGGGTTAGGGTTAGGGTTAGGGTTAGGGTTAGGGTTAGGGTTAGGGTTAGGGTTAGGGTTAGGGTTAGGGTTAGGGTTAGGGTTAGGGTTAGGGTTAGGGTTAGGGTTAGGGTTAGGGTTAGGGTTAGGGTTAGGGTTAGGGTTAGGGTTAGGGTTAGGGTTAGGGTTAGGGTTAGGGTTAGGGTTAGGGTTAGGGTTAGGGTTAGGGTTAGGGTTAGGGTTAGGGTTAGGGTTAGGGTTAGGGTTAGGGTTAGGGTTAGGGTTAGGGTTAGGGTTAGGGTTAGGGTTAGGGTTAGGGTTAGGGTTAGGGTTAGGGTTAGGGTTAGGGTTAGGGTTAGGGTTAGGGTTAGGGTTAGGGTTAGGGTTAGGGTTAGGGTTAGGGTTAGGGTTAGGGTTAGGGTTAGGGTTAGGGTTAGGGTTAGGGTTAGGGTTAGGGTTAGGGTTAGGGTTAGGGTTAGGGTTAGGGTTAGGGTTAGGGTTAGGGTTAGGGTTAGGGTTAGGGTTAGGGTTAGGGTTAGGGTTAGGGTTAGGGTTAGGGTTAGGGTTAGGGTTAGGGTTAGGGTTAGGGTTAGGGTTAGGGTTAGGGTTAGGGTTAGGGTTAGGGTTAGGGTTAGGGTTAGGGTTAGGGTTAGGGTTAGGGTTAGGGTTAGGGTTAGGGTTAGGGTTAGGGTTAGGGTTAGGGTTAGGGTTAGGGTTAGGGTTAGGGTTAGGGTTAGGGTTAGGGTTAGGGTTAGGGTTAGGGTTAGGGTTAGGGTTAGGGTTAGGGTTAGGGTTAGGGTTAGGGTTAGGGTTAGGGTTAGGGTTAGGGTTAGGGTTAGGGTTAGGGTTAGGGTTAGGGTTAGGGTTAGGGTTAGGGTTAGGGTTAGGGTTAGGGTTAGGGTTAGGGTTAGGGTTAGGGTTAGGGTTAGGGTTAGGGTTAGGGTTAGGGTTAGGGTTAGGGTTAGGGTTAGGGTTAGGGTTAGGGTTAGGGTTAGGGTTAGGGTTAGGGTTAGGGTTAGGGTTAGGGTTAGGGTTAGGGTTAGGGTTAGGGTTAGGGTTAGGGTTAGGGTTAGGGTTAGGGTTAGGGTTAGGGTTAGGGTTAGGGTTAGGGTTAGGGTTAGGGTTAGGGTTAGGGTTAGGGTTAGGGTTAGGGTTAGGGTTAGGGTTAGGGTTAGGGTTAGGGTTAGGGTTAGGGTTAGGGTTAGGGTTAGGGTTAGGGTTAGGGTTAGGGTTAGGGTTAGGGTTAGGGTTAGGGTTAGGGTTAGGGTTAGGGTTAGGGTTAGGGTTAGGGTTAGGGTTAGGGTTAGGGTTAGGGTTAGGGTTAGGGTTAGGGTTAGGGTTAGGGTTAGGGTTAGGGTTAGGGTTAGGGTTAGGGTTAGGGTTAGGGTTAGGGTTAGGGTTAGGGTTAGGGTTAGGGTTAGGGTTAGGGTTAGGGTTAGGGTTAGGGTTAGGGTTAGGGTTAGGGTTAGGGTTAGGGTTAGGGTTAGGGTTAGGGTTAGGGTTAGGGTTAGGGTTAGGGTTAGGGTTAGGGTTAGGGTTAGGGTTAGGGTTAGGGTTAGGGTTAGGGTTAGGGTTAGGGTTAGGGTTAGGGTTAGGGTTAGGGTTAGGGTTAGGGTTAGGGTTAGGGTTAGGGTTAGGGTTAGGGTTAGGGTTAGGGTTAGGGTTAGGGTTAGGGTTAGGGTTAGGGTTAGGGTTAGGGTTAGGGTTAGGGTTAGGGTTAGGGTTAGGGTTAGGGTTAGGGTTAGGGTTAGGGTTAGGGTTAGGGTTAGGGTTAGGGTTAGGGTTAGGGTTAGGGTTAGGGTTAGGGTTAGGGTTAGGGTTAGGGTTAGGGTTAGGGTTAGGGTTAGGGTTAGGGTTAGGGTTAGGGTTAGGGTTAGGGTTAGGGTTAGGGTTAGGGTTAGGGTTAGGGTTAGGGTTAGGGTTAGGGTTAGGGTTAGGGTTAGGGTTAGGGTTAGGGTTAGGGTTAGGGTTAGGGTTAGGGTTAGGGTTAGGGTTAGGGTTAGGGTTAGGGTTAGGGTTAGGGTTAGGGTTAGGGTTAGGGTTAGGGTTAGGGTTAGGGTTAGGGTTAGGGTTAGGGTTAGGGTTAGGGTTAGGGTTAGGGTTAGGGTTAGGGTTAGGGTTAGGGTTAGGGTTAGGGTTAGGGTTAGGGTTAGGGTTAGGGTTAGGGTTAGGGTTAGGGTTAGGGTTAGGGTTAGGGTTAGGGTTAGGGTTAGGGTTAGGGTTAGGGTTAGGGTTAGGGTTAGGGTTAGGGTTAGGGTTAGGGTTAGGGTTAGGGTTAGGGTTAGGGTTAGGGTTAGGGTTAGGGTTAGGGTTAGGGTTAGGGTTAGGGTTAGGGTTAGGGTTAGGGTTAGGGTTAGGGTTAGGGTTAGGGTTAGGGTTAGGGTTAGGGTTAGGGTTAGGGTTAGGGTTAGGGTTAGGGTTAGGGTTAGGGTTAGGGTTAGGGTTAGGGTTAGGGTTAGGGTTAGGGTTAGGGTTAGGGTTAGGGTTAGGGTTAGGGTTAGGGTTAGGGTTAGGGTTAGGGTTAGGGTTAGGGTTAGGGTTAGGGTTAGGGTTAGGGTTAGGGTTAGGGTTAGGGTTAGGGTTAGGGTTAGGGTTAGGGTTAGGGTTAGGGTTAGGGTTAGGGTTAGGGTTAGGGTTAGGGTTAGGGTTAGGGTTAGGGTTAGGGTTAGGGTTAGGGTTAGGGTTAGGGTTAGGGTTAGGGTTAGGGTTAGGGTTAGGGTTAGGGTTAGGGTTAGGGTTAGGGTTAGGGTTAGGGTTAGGGTTAGGGTTAGGGTTAGGGTTAGGGTTAGGGTTAGGGTTAGGGTTAGGGTTAGGGTTAGGGTTAGGGTTAGGGTTAGGGTTAGGGTTAGGGTTAGGGTTAGGGTTAGGGTTAGGGTTAGGGTTAGGGTTAGGGTTAGGGTTAGGGTTAGGGTTAGGGTTAGGGTTAGGGTTAGGGTTAGGGTTAGGGTTAGGGTTAGGGTTAGGGTTAGGGTTAGGGTTAGGGTTAGGGTTAGGGTTAGGGTTAGGGTTAGGGTTAGGGTTAGGGTTAGGGTTAGGGTTAGGGTTAGG
>CP126896.1:113032500-113035000 GCA_030440675.1 Furcifer pardalis | reverse complement strand
CCTAACCCTAACCCTAACCCTAACCCTAACCCTAACCCTACCCAACCCTAACCCTAACCCTAACCCTAACCCTAACCTAACCCTAACCCTAACCCTAACCCTAACCCTAACCCTAACCCTAACCCTAACCCTAACCTAACCCTAACCCTAACCCTAACCCTAACCCTAACCCTAACCCTAACCCTAACCCTAACCCTAACCCTAACCCTAACCCTAACCCTAACCCTAACCCTAACCCTAACCCTAACCCTAACCCTAACCCTAACCCTAACCCTAACCCTAACCCTAACCCTAACCCTAACCCTAACCCTAACCCTAACCTAACCCTAACCCTAACCCTAACCCTAACCCTAACCCTAACCCTAACCCTAACCCCTAACCCTAACCCTAACCCTAACCCTAACCCTAACCCTAACCCTAACCCTAACCCTAACCCTAACCCTAACCCTAACCCTAACCCTAACCTACCCTAACCCTAACCCTAACCCTAACCCTAACCCTAACCCTACCCTAACCCTAACCCTAACCCTAACCCTAACCAACCCTAACCTAACCCTAACCCTAACCCTAACCCTAACCCTAACCCTAACCTAACCCTAACCCTAACCCTAACCCTAACCCTAACCCTAACCCTAACCCTAACCCTAACCCTAACCCTAACCCTAACCCTAACCCTAACCCTAACCCTAACCCTAACCCTAACCCTAACCCTAACCCTAACCCTAACCCTAACCCTAACCCTAACCCTAACCCTAACCCTAACCCTAACCCTAACCCTAACCCTAACCCTAACCCTAACCCTAACCCTAACCCTAACCCTAACCCTAACCCTAACCCTAACCCTAACCCTAACCCTAACCCTAACCCTAACCCTAACCCTAACCCTAACCCTAACCCTAACCCTAACCCTAACCCTAACCTAACCCTAACCCTAACCCTAACCCTAACCCTAACCCTAACCCTAACCCTAACCTAACCCTAACCCTAACCCTAACCCTAACCCTAACCCTAACCCTAACCCTAACCCTAACCCTAACCCTAACCCTAACCCTAACCCTAACCCTAACCCTAACCCTAACCCTAACCCTAACCCTAACCCTAACCCTAACCCTAACCCTAACCCTAACCCTAACCCTAACCCTAACCTAACCCTACCCTAACCCTAACCCTAACCCTAACCCTAACCCTAACCCTAACCCTAACCCTAACCCTAACCCTAACCCTAACCCTAACCTAACCCTAACCCTAACCCTAACCCTAACCCTAACCCTAACCCTAACCCTAACCCTAACCCTAACCTAACCCTAACCCTAACCCTAACCCTAACCCTAACCCTAACCCTAACCCTAACCCTAACCCTAACCCTAACCCTAACCCTAACCCTAACCCTAACCCTAACCCTAACCCTAACCCTAACCCTAACCCTAACCCTAACCCTAACCCTAACCCTAACCCTAACCCTAACCCTAACCCTAACCCTAACCCTAACCCTAACCCTAACCCTAACCCTAACCCCTAACCCTAACCCTAACCCTAACCCTAACCCTAACCCTAACCCTAACCCTAACCCTAACCCTAACCCTAACCCTAACCCTAACCCTAACCCTAACCCTAACCCTAACCCTAACCCTAACCCTAACCTAACCCTAACCCTAACCCTAACCCTAACCCTAACCCTAACCCTAACCCTAACCCTAACCCTAACCCTAACCCTAACCCTAACCCTAACCCTAACCCTAACCCTAACCCTAACCCTAACCCTAACCCTAACCCTAACCCTAACCCTAACCCTAACCCTAACCCTAACCCTAACCCTAACCCTAACCCTAACCCTAACCCTAACCCTAACCCTAACCCTAACCCTAACCCTAACCCTAACCCTAACCCTAACCCTAACCCTAACCCTAACCCTAACCCTAACCCTAACCCTAACCCTAACCCTAACCCTAACCCTAACCCTACCCTAACCCTAACCCTAACCCTAACCCTAACCCTAACCCTAACCTACCCTAACCCTAACCCTAACCCTAACCCTAACCCTAACCCTAACCCTAACCCTAACCCTAACCCTAACCCTAACCCTAACCCTAACCCTAACCCTAACCCTAACCCTAACCCTAACCCTAACCCTAACCCTAACCTAACCCTAACCCTAACCCTAACCCTAACCCTAACCCTAACCCTAACCCTAACCCTAACCCTAACCCTAACCCTAACCCTAACCCTAACCCTAACCCTAACCCTAACCCTAACCCTAACCTAACCCTAACCCTAACCCTAACCCTAACCCTAACCCTAACCCTAACCCTAACCCTAACCCTAACCCTAACCCTAACCCTACCCTAACCCTAACCCTAACCCTAACCCTAACCCCTAACCCTAACCCTAACCCTAACCCTACCAACCCTAACCCTAACCCTAACCTAACCCTAACCCTAACCCTAACCCTAACCCTAACCCTAACCCTAACCCTAACCCTAACCCTAACCCTAACCCTAAC
>CP126896.1:112837500-113027500 GCA_030440675.1 Furcifer pardalis | reverse complement strand
AACGAAAACGAAAACGAAAACGAAAACGAAAACTAACAGTTAAGTCTAAATCTAAATCGGTTACTACACTAAAGTACAAAAACTAGCGGACCACTCTGGATGTGGGCATTCTGCTCAAATGGCTACCTCTGGAAGGAAAACCGGTCATTGGCAACCCAGAGCCGAAACTCGCCACGATGGTGCTACGCGGGGCCACAGCTACGGTACACGCCTCAAAGCGCAGACTTCCCAATGCGAGTTACCGAAGTGGACGGGGCCACAAAGGCGGGCAGGGACCTCCCTCATGCAATATTTAACGCTAACTATAACACTGACCCTACACGCCCTTGAAAGCCCCACATGGTAACCACGGGATGACCTACGGCCATGAGTACGCGTTGCCGCTCTGGATGGCCCTGACGCAGACACCGAAAACGCCCACGGCTCTGGGTTCCTCACAGGCCGCCGCCGCCGCCAAACGTTTCCGCCTCTACGGAGTGTGGACCCGATGGTTTCTCCTTGACCCCGCTCGGGCCGATCTGGAGATTAAAACTGGTCATTGACAACCCAAAGCCAAAACTCGCCATGATGGTGCTAGGCAGGGCCGGAGCCGCCTCGAACACGCCTCGAAGTGCAGACTTCCCCAGTTGCGAAGCGGACGGGGCCACGAGGTCGAGCAGGGTCCTCCCTCATGCTAACTCCTAGACTAAGTCTAAGACTGACCCCACACGCCCTTGAAAGCCCCACGCGGCAAACACGGGATGAGCTACGGCCATGAGTACGCATTGCCGATCTGGAAGGCCCTGACGCAGGCACCGAAAACGCCCAAGGCTCTGGGTTCCTCGCAGGGCAGCGCCGCCGCTGTCCTCCTCACGTGATTCGTTGGACAAATGTATCCTTCTTTGTGGAGTCGAGATCCGACATGGACTCCCCAAACCCTCTTGGGCCGATCGGAAGTTTGCTCAAACGGCCCGTGGGGACGAGGACTTGTGCCTTTGGCACTTTGCTCTGGAAGGAATCGCTCTCCGACATGCGGATGGAAACCTCCGAGAAGGACGACTGGTTAATAGGCGACCCAAAGCCAAAACGTGCCGCCGTGGTGCTAGGCATGGCTGGAGCCGCGGAACACGCCTCGAAGCGCAGACTTCCCGACGCGAGTTGCTGAAGCGGATGGGGCCGTAAGGGCGGGGAGGGACCTCCCTCGTGCTATCTTTAAGGCTAAGTCTAACGCTGACCCCACACGCCCTTGAACGCCCCTGTCGGCAACAACGGGATGATGTACGACAACGAGTAAGCGTGGCTGCATCCGGACGGCCCTCACGCGGCCACCGACAACGGCACCGGCTCTGGGTTCCTCACAGGGCGCCGCCGCCGCTGTCTTCCTCACGGAATCCTTCATAAAAAAGTTTCCACCTCTATGGACTGGGGACACGATGTCTCCTCGACCCCGCTTGGACCGATCTGGAGAATTCGCTCGAATGGCCACCTCGAGAAGGAACGTTGGCAACCCAGAGCCAAAACTCGCCACGATGGTGCTACGCGGGGCCACAGGTGCGGTACAAGCCTCGAAGCGCAGACTTCCCAATGCGAGTTACCGAAGCGGATGGGGCCACAAACGCGGGCAGGGACCTCCCTCATGCTATCTTTAACGCTAACTCTAACACTGACCCTACACGCCCTTGAAAGCCCCACATGGTAACCACGGGATGACCTACGGCCATGAGTACGCGTTGCCGCTCTGGACGGTCCTGAAGCAGGCACTGAAAATGCCAACGGCTCTGGGTTCCTCACAGGGCAAGGCCGCCGCCAAACGTTTCCGCCTCTATGGAGTGTGGACCCGATGGTTTCTACTTGACCCCGCTCGGGCCAATCTGGAGATTTTGTGCAAACAGCTCCCTTTGCATGGAAAGCCGGTCATTGGGAACCCAGAGCCAAAACTCGCCACGGTGGTGCTACGTGGGGCCGGAGCCGCGGAACACGCCTCGAAGCCCAGACTTCCCAAGTTGCGAAGCTGACTGGGCCACAAGGTCGGGCGGGGTCCTCCCTCATGCTGACTCCTAGACTAAGTCTAAAAATGACACCACACGCCCTTGAAAGCCCCACATGGCAACCACAGGATGAGCTACAGCCACGAGTACCCATTGCTACTCTGGACGGCCCTGACGCAGGCACCGAAAACGCCCATGGCTCTGGGTTCTACACAGGGCGGCGGCGCCGCTGCCTTCCTCATAGAATCTTTCGCACAAACGTTTCCGCCTCTTTGGAGTGGGGACCAGACGGTTTCTCCATGACCCAGCTCAGGCCGATCTGGAGATTTTGCTCAAATGGCTGCCTCTCGAAGGAAAACCGGTCATTGGAAGCCCAGAGCCAAAACTCGCCACAATGGTGCTACGCGGGGCCGGAGCCGTGCGACATGCCTCGAAGTGCAGACTTCCCGAGTTGCTGAAGTGGATGGGGCCACAAGGTCGGGCGGGGTCCTCCCTCATGCTAACTCCTAGAATAAGTCTAAGACTGACCCAAAACGCCCTTGAAAGCCCCACATGGCAACAACGGGATGAGCTACGGCCACGAGTAAGCGTTGCTGCTCTGGACGGCCCTGACGCTGGCACACCCATGGCTCTGGGTTCCACACAGGGCGCCGCCGCCGCTGTCTTCCTCGTGGAATCTTTTGTACAAACGTTTCTGACTCTCTCTGGAATGGGGACCAGAGGGTTTCTCCACAACCCCACTTGGGCCGATCTGGAGATTTCGCTCAAATGGCTGCCTCTCAAAGGAAAACCGGTCATTGGCAACCCAGAGCCAAAACTTGCCATGATGGTGCTACGCGGGGCCAGAGCCGCAGGACACCCCTCGAAGCGCAGACTTCCCGAGTTGCGAAGCTGATGGTTCCACAAGGGCGCGTGGGGTGCTCCCTCATGCTAACTCCTAGACTAAGTCTAAGACTGCCCCTAAACGCCCTTGAAAGCACCACAAGGCAACAACGGGATGAGCTACGGCCATGAGTAAGCGTTGCCGCTCTGGACGGCCCTGACGCAGGCACCGAAAACGCCCATGGCTCTGGGTTCCTCACAGGGCGCCGCCGCCACCAAACGTTTCCGCCTCTACGGAGTGGGGACCGGATGGTTTCTCCTCGACCGCGCTCGGGCCGATCTGGAGATTTCGCTCAAATAACTCCCTCTGCATGGAAACCGGTCATTGGCAACCCAGAGCTCTGGGTTCCTTGCAGGGCACCGCCGCCGCCGCCCTCCTCATTGAACAAATGTATCCTTCTTTGTGGAGTCGAGGTCCGACATGGACTCCGCAAACCCTCTTGGGCCGATCGGAAGTTTGCTCAAACGGCCCGTGGGGACGAGGACTTGTGCCTTTGGCACTTTGCTCTGGAAGGAATCGCTCGCCGACACGCGGATGGAAACCTCCGAGAAGGACGACTGGTTAATAGGCGACCCAAACCCAAAACGTGCCGCCGTGGTGCTAGGCAGGGCCGGAGCCGCGGAACATGCCTCGAATCGCACACTTCCCGACGTGAGTTGCTGAAGCGGATGGGGCCGTAAGGGCGGGGAGGGACCTCCCTCGTGCTATCTTTAAGGCTATGTCTAACGCTGACCCCACACGCCCTTGAACGTCCCAGTCGGCAACAACGGGATGAGGTACGACAACGAGTAAGCGTGGCTGCATCCGGACGGCCCTCACGCGGCCACCGACAACGGCACCGGCTCTGGGTTCCTCACAGGGCGCCGCCGCCGCTGTCTTCCTCACGGAATCCTTCATAAAAAAGTTTCCACCTCTATGGACTGGGGACACGATGTCTCCTCGACCCCGCTTGGACCGATCTGGAGAATTCGCTCGAATGGCCACCTCGAGAAGGAACGTTGGCAACCCAGAGCCAAAACTCGCCACGATGGTGCTACGCGGGGCCACATGTGCGGTACAAGCCTCGAAGCGCAGACTTCCCAATGCGAGTTACCGAAGCGGATGGGGCCACAAAGGCGGGCAGGGACCTCCCTCATGCTATCTTTAAGGCTAACTCTAACACTGACCCTACACGCCCTTGAAAGCCCCACATGGTAACCACGGGATGACCTACGGCCATGAGTACGCGTTGCTGCTCTGGACGGCCCTGACGCAGACACCGAAAACGCCCACGGCTCTGGGTTCCATACAGGGTGCCGGCGCCGCCAAACGTTTCCGCCTCTACGGAGTGGGGACCCGATGGTTTCTCCTTGACCCCGCTCGGGCCGATCTGGAGATTAAAACCAGTCATTGGCAACCCAAAGCCAAAACCAAAACTCTCCATGATGGTGCTAGGCAGGGCTGCAGCCGCGGAACACGCCTCGAAGCGCAGACTTCCCCAGTTGCGAAGTGGACGGGGCCACGAAGTCGAGCGGGGTCCTCCCTCATGCTAACTCCTAGACTAAGTCTAAGACTGACCCCACAGGCCCTTGAAAGCCCCACACGGCAAGCACGGGATGAGCTACGGCCATGAGTACGCGTTGCCGATCTGGACGGCCCTGACGCAGGCACCGAAAACGCCCAAGGCTCTGGGTTCTACACAGGGCGCCGCCGCCGCTGTCTTCCTCATGGAATCTTTCGCACAAACGTTTCCGCCTCTTTGTAGTGGGGACCAGACGGTTTCTCCATGACCCCGCTCAGGCCGATCTGGAGATTTTGCTCAAAGGGCTGACTCTCGAAGGAAAACCGGTCATTGGCAACCCAGAGCCAAAACTCGCCACGATGGTGCTACGCGGGGCTGGAGCCATGCGACAAGCCTCGAAGCGCAGACTTCCCGAGTTGCTGAAGTGGATGGGGCCACAAGGTCGGGCGGGGTCCTCCCTCATGCTAACTCCTAGACTAAGTCTAAGACTGACCCAAAACGCCCTTGAAAGCCCCACATGGCAACAACGGGATGAGCTACGGCCACGAGTACGCGTTGCCGCTCTGGACGGCCCTGACACAGGCGATGAAAACACCCATGGCTCTGGGTTCCACACAGGGCGCCGCCGCCGCCAAACGTTTCCGCCTCTCTGGAGTGCGGACCAGACGGTTTCTCCACGACCGCACTCGGGCCGATCTGGAGATTTCGCTCAAATAGCTCCCGCTCCCTCAGCATGGAAAGCCAGTCATTGGCAACCCAGAGCCAAAACTCGCCCTAATGGTGCTACGTACGGCCAGAGCCGCGGATCACGCCTCGAAGTGCAGACTTCCCGAGTTGTGAAACCGACGGGGATACAAGGTCAGGCATGGTCCTCCCTCATGCTAACTCCTAGACTAAGTCTAAGACTGACCCATACGCCCTCGAAAGCCCCACACGGCAACCACGGGATGAGCTACGGCCACGAGTACGCGTTGCCGCTCTGGACGGCCCTGACGCGGGCACAGAAAATGCCCATGGCTCTGGGTTCCACACAGGGCGCCGCCGCTGCTGTCTTCCTCGTGGAATCTTTCGCTCAAACGTTTCCGCCTCTCTGGAGTGGGGACCAGACGGTTTCTCCACAGCCTCGCTCGGGCTGATCTGGAGATTTTGCTCGAATGGCTACCTCTCGAAGGAAAACCGGTCATTGGCAACCCAGAGCCAAAACTCGTCACGATGGTGCTACGCGGGGCCGGAGCCGTGCAACATGCCTCGAAGCGCAGACTTCCCGAGTTGCAAAGCTGACTGGGCCACAAGGTCGGGCGGGGTCCTCCCTCATGCTAACTCCTAGACTAAGTCTAAGACTGACCCAAAACGCCCTTGAAAGCACCACAAGGCAACAACGGGATGAGCTACGGCCACGAGTATGCGTTGCCGCTCTGGACGGCCCTGACGCAGGCACCAAAAACGCCCATGGCTCTGGGTTCCTCACAGGGCACCGCCGCCGCCAAACGTTTCCGCCTCTACGGAGTGGGGACCGGATTGTTTCTCCTCGACCGCGCTCGGGCCGATCTGGAGATTTCGCTCAAATAACTCCTGCATGGAAACCGGTCATTGGCAACCCAGAGCTCTGGGTTCCTCGCAGGGCACCGCCGCCGCCGTCCTCCTCATTGAACAAATGTATCCTTCTTTGTGGAGTCGAGGTCCGACATGGACTCCACAAACCCTCTTGGGCCAATCGGAAGCTTGCTCAGATGGCCCGTGGGGACGAGGACTTGTGCCTTTGACACTTTGGAGTGGGGACCTGATGCTACGCGGGACCACAGCCGCGGTACATACCTCGAAGCGCAGACTTCCCAATACGAGTTACCAAAGCGGACGGGGCCACGATGGCGGGCAGGGACCTCCCTCATGCTAAGTCTAACTCTAAGTCTAAGACTGACCCGGCATGCCCTCGAAAGCCCCACACGGCAACCACGGGATGAGCTACGGCTACGAGTACGCGTTGCTGCTCTGGATGGCCCTGACGCAGGCACCGAAAATGCCCATGGCTCTGAGTTCCTCACAGGGCACCGCCGCCGCCAAACGTTTCCGCCTCTACGGAGTGGGGACCGGATGGTTTCTCCTCGACCGCGCTCGGGCTGATCTGGAGATTTCGCTCAAATAGCTCCCTCTGCATGGAAACCGGTCATTGGCAACCCAGAGCTCTGGATTCCTCGCAGGGCACCGCCGCCGCTGTCCTCCTCATGTAACTCATTGAACAAATGTATCCTTCTTTGTTGAGTTGAGATCCGAAATGGACTCCACAAACCCTCTTGGGCCGATCGGAAGTTTGCGCAAACGGCCCGTGGGGACGAGGACTTGTGCCTTTGGCACTTTGCTCTGGAAGGTATCGCTCTCCGAGACGCTGATGGAAACCTCCGAAAAGGACGACTGGTTAATAGGCAACCCGGAGCCAAAACGTGCCGCTGTGGTGCAACGCAGGGCCTCAGCCGCGGAACACGCCTCGAAGCGCAGACTTCCCGACGCGAGTTGCTGCAGTGGATGGGGCCACGATGGCGGGCAGGGACCTCCCTCATGCTACGTATAAGTCTAAGACTGACCCGGCACGCCCTCGAAAGCCCCACACGGCAACCACGGGATGAGCTACGGCCACGAGTATGCGTTGCCGCTCTGGACGGCCATGACTCAGGCACCGAAAATGCCCATGGCTCTGGGTTCCTCACAGGGCGCCGCCGCCTCTGTCTTACTTGTGGTATCTTCGCACAAACGTTTCCAACTCTCTCTAGAATGGGGACCAGACGGTTTCTCCATGACCCAGCTTGGGCCGATCTGGAGATTTTGCTCAAATGGCTGACTCTCGAAGGAAAACCGGTCATTGGCAACCCAGAGCCAAAACTCGCCACGACGGTGCTACGTGGGGCTGGAGCCACGCGACATGCCTCGAAGTGCAGACTTCCCGAGTTGCTGAAGTGGATGGGGCCACAAGGTCGGGCGGGGTCCTCCCTCATGCTAACTCCTAGACTAAGTCCAAGACTGACCCAAAACGCCCTTGAAAGCCCCACATGGCAACAACGGGATGAGCTACGGCCACGAGTACGCGTTGCCGCTCTGGACGGCCCTGACGCAGGCACCAAAAATGCCCATGGCTCTGGGTTCCTCACAGGGCGCCACCGCCACCAAACGTTTCCGCCTCTCTGGAGTGGGGACCGGATGGTTTCTCCTCGACCGCGCTCGGGCCGATCTGGAGATTTCGCTCAAATAACTCCCTCTGCATGGAAACCGGTCATTGGCAACCCAGAGCTCTGGGTTCCTCGCAGGGCACCGCCGCTGCCGTCCTCCTCATTGAACAAATGTATCCTTCTTTGTGGAGTCGAGGTCCGACATGGACTCCGCAAACCCTCTTGGGCCGATCGGAAGCTTGCTCAAACGGCCCGTGGGGACGAGGACTTGTGCCTTTGACACTTTGGAGTGGGGACCCGATGCTACGCGGGACCACAGCCGCGGTACATGCCTCGAAGCGCAGACTTCCCAATGCGAGTTACCAAAGCGGACGGGGCCACATGGTCGGGCAGGGACCTCCCTCATGCTGACTTTAAGGCTAACTCTAACACTGACCCTACACGTCCTTGAAAGCCCCACATGGTAACCACGGGATGAGCTACAGCCACGAGTACGCGTTGCCGCTCTGGATGGCCCTGACGCAGGCACTGAAAATGCCAACGGCTCTGGGATCCTCACAGGGCAAGGCCGCCGCCAAACGTTTCTGCCTCTACGGAGTGTGGACCCGATGGTTTCTCCTTGACCCCGCTCGGGCCAATCTGGAGATTTCGCACAAACAGCCCCCTTTGCATGGAAAGCCGGTCATTGGCAACCCAGAGCCAAAACTCGCCACGGTGGTGCTACATGGGGCCGGAGCCGCGGAACACGCCTCGCAGCCCAGACTTCCCAAGTTGCGAAGCTGACTGGGCCACAAGGTCGGGCAGGGTCCTCCCTCATGCTGACTCCTAGACTAAGTCTAAAAATGACACCACACGCCCTTGAAAGCCCCACACGGCAACCACAGGATGAGCTACGGCCACGAGTACGCATTGCCACTCTGGACGGCCTTGACGCAGACACAGAAAACGCCCATGGCTCTGGGTTCTACACAGGGCGGCGCCGCCGCTGTCTTCCTCATGGAATCTTTCGCACAAACGTTTCCGCCTCTTTGGAGTGGGGACCAGATGGTTTCTCCATGACCCCGCTCAGGCCGATCTGGAGATTTTGCTCAAATGGCTGACTCTCGAAGGAAAACCGGTCATTGGCAACCCAGAGCAAAAACTCGCCACAATGGTGCTACTCGGAGCCGGAGCCATGCGACAAGCCTCGAAGCGCAGACTTCCCGAGTTGCTGAAGTGGATGGGGCCACAAGGTCGGGCGGTGTCCTCCCTCATGCTAATTCCTAGACTAAGTCTAAGACTGACCCAAAACGCCCTTGAAAGCCCCACATGGCAACAACGGGATGAGCTACGGCCACGAGTAAGCGTTGCCGCTCTGGACGGCCCTGACGCTGGCACACACATGGCTCTGGGTTCCACACAGGGCGCCGCCGCCGCTGTCTTCCTCGTGGAATCTTTTGTACAAACATTTCCGACTCTCTCTGGAATGGGGACCAGAGGGTTTCTCCACAACCCCACTTGGGCCGATCTGGAGATTTCGCTCAAATGGATACCTTTGGAAGGAGAACCTGTCATTGGTAACCCAGAGCCAAAACTAGCCGTGATGGTGCTACGCGGGGCTAGAGCATCAGGACACCGCTCGAAGCGCAGACTTCCCGAGTTGCGAAGCTGATGGTTCCACAAGGGCGCGTGGGGTGCTCCCTCATGCTAACTCCTAGACTAAGTCTAAGACCCGAAACGCCCTTGAAAGCCACACACGGCAACAACGGGATGAGCTACGGCCACGAGTATGCGTTGCCGCTCTGGACGGCCCTGACGCAGGCACCGAAAACGCCCACGGCTCTGGGTTTCTCACAGGGCGCCGCCGCCGCCAAACGTTTCCGCCTCTACGGAGTGGGGACCGGATGGTTTCTCCTCGACCGCGCTCGGGCTGATCTGGAGATTTCGCTCAAATAGCTCCCTCTGCATGGAAACTGGTGATTGGCAACCCAGAGCTCTGGGTTCCTCGCAGGGCGGCGCCGCCGCTGTCCTCCTCATGTAATTCATTGAACAAATGTATCCTTCTTTGTTGAGTCGAGATTCGAAATGGACTCTGCAAACCCTCTTGGGCCGATCGGAAGTTTGCGCAAACGGCCCGTGGGGACGAGGACTTGTGCCTTTGGCACTTTGCTCTGGAAGGTATCGCTCTCCGGGACGCTGATGGAAACCTCCGAAAAGGACGACTGGTTAATAGGCAACCCGGAGCCAAAAGGTGCCGCTGTGGTGCTACGCAGGGCCTCAGCCGCGGAGCACGCCTCGAAGCGCAGACTTCCCGACGCGAGTTGCTGCAGTGGATGGGGCCACGATGGCGGGCAGGGACCTCCCTCATGCTAAGTCTAAGTCTAAGACTGACCCGGCACGCCCTCGAAAGCCCCACACGGCAACCACGGGATGAGCTACGGCCACGAGTACGCGTTGCCGCTCTGGACGGCCATGACTCAGGCACCGAAAATGCCCATGGCTTTGGGTTCCTCACAGGGCGCCGCCGCCTCTGTCTTACTCGTCGTATCTTTCGCACAAACGTTTCCAACTCTCTCTGGAATGGGGACCAGACGGTTTCTCCACGACCCCGCTCGGGCCGATCTGGAGATTTCGCTCAAATGGCTACCTCTCGAAGGAAAAGCAGTCATTGGCAACCCAGAGCCAAAACTCGCCACGATGGTGCTACGCGGGGCCGGAGCCGTGCGACATGCCTCGAAGCGCAGACTTCCCGAGTTGCGAAGCTGACTTGGCCACAAGGTCGGGCGGGGTCCTCCCTCATGCTAACTCCTAGACTAAGTCTAAGACTGACCCAAAACGCCCTTGAAAGACCCACACGGCCACAACGGGATGAGCTACGACCACGAGTAAGCGTTGCCGCTCTGGACGGCCCTGACGCAGGCACAGAAAACGCCCATGGCTCTGGGTTCTACACAGGGCGCCGCCGCCGCTGTCTTCCTCATGGACTCTTTCGCACAAACGTTTCCGCCTCTTTGGAGTGGGTACCAGACGGTTTCTCCATGACCCCGCTCAGGCCGATCTGGAGATTTTGTTCAAATGGCTGACTCTCGAAGGAAAACCGGTCATTGGCAACCCAGAGCCAAAACTCGCCACAATGGTGCTACGCGGGGCTGGAGCCATGCGACAAGCCTCGAAGCGCAGACTTCCCGAGTTGCTGAAGTGGATGGGGCCACAAGGTCGGGCGGGGTCCTCCCTCATGCTAACTCCTAGACTAAGTCTAAGACTGACCCAAAACGCCCTTGAAAGCCCCACATGGCAACAACGGGATGAGCTACGGCCACGAGTACGCGTTGCCGCTCTGGACGGCCCTGACGCAGGCACCAAAAACGCCCATGGCTCTGGGTTCCTCACAGGGCGCCACCGCCACCAAACGTTTCCGCCTCTCTGGAGTGGGGACCGGATGGTTTCTCCTCGACCGCGCTCGGGCCGATCTGGAGATTTCGCTCAAATAACTCCCTCTGCATGGAAACCGGTCATTGGCAACCCAGAGCTCTGGGTTCCTCGCAGGGCACCGCCGCTGCCGTCCTCCTCATTGAACAAATGTATCCTTCTTTGTGGAGTCGAGGTCCGACATGGACTCCGCAAACCCTCTTGGGCCGATCGGAAGCTTGCTCAAACGGCCCGTGGGGACGAGGACATGTGCCTTTGACACTTTGGAGTGGGGACCCGATGCTACACGGGACCACAGCCGCGGTACATGCCTCGAAGCGCAGACTTCCCAATGCGAGTTACCAAAGCGGACGGGGCCACAAGGTCGGGAAGGGACCTCCCTCATGCTGACTTTAAGGCTAACTCTAACACTGACCCAACACGTCCTTGAAAGCCCCACATGGTAACCACGGGATGAGCTACAGCCACGAGTACGCGTTGCCGCTCTGGATGGCCCTGACGCAGGCACTGAAAATGCCAACGGCTCTGGGTTCCTCACAGGGCAAGGCCGCCGCCAAACGTTTCCGCCTCTACGGAGTGTGGACCCGATGGTTTCTCCTTGACCCCGCTCGGGCCAATCTGGAGATTTCGCGCAAACAGCTCCCTTTGCATGGAAAGCCGGTCATTGGCAACCCAGAGCCAAAACTCGCCACGGTGGTGCTACGTGGGGCCGGAGCCGCGGAACACGCCTCGAAGCCCAGACTTCCCAAGTTGCGAAGCTGACTGGGCCACAAGGTCGGGTGGGGTCCTCCCTCATGCTGACTTCTAGACTAAGTCTAAAAATGACACCACACGCCCTTGAAAGCCCCACACGGCAACCACAGGATGAGCTACGGCCACGAGTACGCATTGCCGCTCTGGACGGCCTTGATGCAGACACAGAAGACGCCCATGGCTCTGGGTTCTACACAGGGCGCCGCCGCCGCTGTCTTCCTCATGGAATCTTTCGCACAAACGTTTCCAACTCTCTCTGGAATGGGGACCAGACAGTTTCTCCACGACCCCGCTCGGGCCGATCTGGAGATTTCGCTCAAATGGCTACCTCTCGAAGGAAAAGCAGTCATTGGCAACCCAGAGCCAAAACTCACCACGATGGTGCAACGCGGGGCCGGAGCCGTGCGACATGCCTCGAAGCGCAGACTTCCCGAGTTGCGAAGCTGACTTGGCCACAAGGTCAGGACGGGTCCTCCCTCATGCTAACTCCTAGACTAAGTCTAAGACTGACCCAAAACGCCCTTGAAAGACCCACACGGCAACCACGGGATGAGCTACGGCCACGAGTAAGCGTTGCCGCTCTGGACGGCCCTGACGCTGGCACACACATGGCTCTGGGTTCCACACAGGACGCCGCCGCCGCTGTCTTCCTCGTGGAATCTTTTGTACAATCGTTTCCAACTCTCTCTGGAATGGGGACCAGAGGGTTTCTCCACAACCCCACTTGGGCCGATCTGGAGATTTCGCTCAAATGGATACCTTTGGAAGGTGAACCAGTCATTGGCAACCCAGAGCCGAAACTAGCCATGATGGTGCTACGCAGGGCCAGAGGCGCAGGACACCCCTCAAAGCGCAGACTTCCCGAGTTGCGAAGCTGATGGTTCCACAAGGGCACGTGGGGTGCTCCCTCATGCTAACTCCTAGACTAAGTCTAAGACTGACCCAAAACGCCCTTGAAAGCCGCACACGGCAACAACGGGATGAGCTACGGCCATGAGTGCGCGTTGCCGCTCTGGGCGGCCCTGACGCAGGCATCGAAAATGCCCATGGCTCTGGGTTCCTCACAGGCCGCCGCCGCCGCCAAACGTTTCCGCCTCTATGGAGTGGGGACTGGATGGTTTCTCCTCGACCGCGCTCGGGCCGATCTGGAGATTTCGCTCAAATAGCTCCCTCTGCATGGAAACTGGTCATTGGCGACCCAGAGCTCTGGGTTCCTCGCAGGGTGCCGCCACCGCTGTCCTCCTCACGTAATTCATTGAACAAATGTATCCTTCTTTGTTGAGTCGAGATCCGAAATGGACTCCGCAAACCCTCTAGGGCCGATCGGAAGTTTGCGCAAACGGCCCGTGGGGACGAGGACTTGTGCCTTTGGCACTTTGCTCTGGAAGGTATCGCTCTCCGGGACGCTGATGAAAACCTCCGAAAAGGACGACTGGTTAATAGGCAACCCGGAGCCAAAACGTACCGCTGTGGTGCTACGCAGGGCCTCAGCCGCGGAACACGCCTCGAAGCGCAGACTTCCCGATGCGAGTTGCTGCAGTGGATGGAGCCACGATGGCGGGCAGGGACCTCCCTCATGCCAAGTCTAAGTCTAAGACTGACCCGGCACGCCCTCGAAAGCCCCACACGGCAACCACGGGATGAGCTACGGCCACGAGTACGCGTTGCCGCTCTGGACGGCCATGACTCAGGCACCGAAAATGCCCATGGCTTTGGGTTCCTCACAGGGCGGCGCCGCCTCTGTCTTACTCGTCGTATCCTTCGCACAAACGTTTCCAACTCTCTCTGGAATGGGGACCAGACGGTTTCTCCACGACCCCGCTCGGGCCGATCTGGAGATTTCGCTCAAATGGCTACCTCTCGAAGGAAAAGCAGTCATTGGCAACCCAGAGCCAAAACTCGCCACGATGGTGCTACGCGGGGCCGGAGCCGTGCGACATGCCTCGAAGCGCAGACTTCCCGAGTTGCGAAGCTGACTTGGCCACACGGTCGGGCGGGGTCCTCCCTCATGCTGACTCCTAGACTGACCCAAAACGCCCTTGAAAGACCCACATGGCAACAACGGGATGAGCTACAGCCACGAGTAAGCGTTGCCGCTCTGGACGGCCCTGACGTTGGCACACCCATGGCTCTGGGTTCCACACAGGGCGCCGCCGCCGCCGTCTTCCTCGTGGAATCTTTTGTACAAACGTTTCTCTCTGGAATGGGGACCAGAGGGTTTCTCCACAACCCCACTTGGGCCGATCTGGAGATTTTGCTCAAATGGATACCTTTGGAAGGAGAATCTGTCATTGGCAACCCAGAGCCAAAACTAGCCATGATGGTGCTACGCGGGGCCAGAGGCACAGGACACCCCTCGAAGCACAGACTTCCCGAGTTGCGAAGCTGATGGTTCCACAAGGGCGCGTGGGGTGCTCCCTCATGCTAACTCCTAGACTAAGTCTAAGACTGACCCAAAACGCCCTTGAAAGCACCACAAGGCAACAACGGGATGAACTACGGCCACGAGTGCGCATTGCCCCTCTGTACGGCCCTGATGCAGGCACCTAAAACGCCCATGGCTCTGAGTTCCTCACAGGCCGCCGCCAAACGTTTCCGCCTCTACTGAGTGGGGACCGCATGGTTTCTCCTCGACCGCGCTCGGGCCGATCTGGAGATTTCGCTCAAATAGCTCCCTCTGCATGGAAACTGGTCATTGGCAACCCAGAGCCAAAGCTTGCCATGATGGTGCTACGCTGGGCCATGGTACACACCTTGAACCGCAGACATCCAGGGCCGCCCGGGGTGAGACCGTGTCTTCACCCACGGACACGAATGAACCGACAGTAGGCCCGACGCGAGTTGCCGAATCGGACGTGGCTACGAGGGTGTTGACGGTCGACTTTGAAGGCAACTCCGAGGCTGAGTCTAAGACTGAGCCGACACACCCTCGAAAGCCCCCCACACGGCAACCATGGGATGAGGTATTGACCCGAGTACACGTGGCCCCTTACGGATGGCTTTCACGCGGCCAACGAAAATGGCACAAGCTCTGGGTTCCCCGCAGGGCGCCGCCGCCGCTGTCTTCTGCACGGAATCCTTAGTAAACGTTTCCGCCTCTCTGGAGTGGAGAGCCAACGGCTTCTCTGCGTCCCCGTTTGGACCGATCGGGAGATTTCGCTCAAATCGCCACCTCTGGGAGGAAAATCGGTCAGTGGCAACCCAGAGCCAAAGCTCGCCACAATGGTGCTACGAGGGGCCGCGGTACACGCCTCAAACCGCAGTCGTCCAGGGCCGCCCGGGGTGAGACCGTGTCTTCGCCCACGGACACGAATGAACCGACAGTAGGCCCGACGCGAGTTGCCGAATCGGACGTGGCTACGAGGGTGTTGATGGTCGACTTTGATGGCGACTCCGAGGCCGAGTCTAAGACTGACCTGACACGCCCTCGAAAGCCCCACGCGGCAACCATGGGATGAGATACGGACCCGAGTACGCGTGGCCCCTTACGGACTGCCTTCACGCGGCCAACGAAAATGGCACAAGCTCTGGGTTCCCCGCAGGGCGCCGGCGCCGCTGTCTTCTGCACGGAATCCTTAGGACAAACGTTTCCGCCTCTCTGGAGTGGAGATCGGTCGCTCGGATCTCCCTGGCCCCGCTCGGGCCGATGGAAAGATCTCGCTCCGATGGCCCTTGTATATGGTTCTGGCGAGGTAGGATACGCTGCCCTGGGGACTTGCGGGATGCAAATCCCTGTCTCTGACTTCCCTGCGCAGGGAGTGCTGAGTTAGGGGCCGCTCTTGTTTGGGGACTACCCAGAAACGATGTTCTGGGCTTTCCTCTTGGCCCCTGAGAAGAAGAAAGACGTGATGGAGCTGAGAAGGCCATTATTGTGTCTTGCCTTGTCCGCTTTTGCACCTGTGAAAGTTTTGGAGTGTTTGCGTTAGTGCAAAGTAGTCTTCTAGCGTCCTAAACACGTTGCCCCCAGAAATCTGCGGGCAGGAGCCGTCCGGGCTTGACTGTGGCGCGGGGGAGAGGAGGGGGGTGAAAAGCGCGCGATGTATCCGGGCTCCTGGAGAGCTGTCTGTTCAAAAACAATGGCAGGAAGCCGCTGGACAGCTCCGAGTGGCTGTGGAGGGAGGTCTACTTCCCTTTGAAAGGAGAATTGTCCTGGTCTGCCTTGTTTTCTCTGCCGCGTTTCGGACCTCCGTTCGGCTTCTCTAAGAAGCAAGCGCCGGCACGACCGCCCTCCCCCTTCTTCCGAGAGAAGGCGCCATTGGCAGCCTCTCAACCCGCCCTCCTTCTCCCCATCGGAGCCGGGTTGGCGGGACGCGTTTAGCTTCACGGGCAGGCACTCTCCCCAGCGAAGTCGGCCGCCTGAGGTTGCCCCCCCCCTCCGCTTGAGCCCCATATAGACAACAGCGTGGGCCGCGGGCCCTCCGTGATGGGGACGGGAACCCTTTCCCTTTCGCTAAGGGCTGGGACTCTGTGCTGGAAGTGGAGGTTGGCGCCTCCACCACCACCACCCGCTGCTGCGCATATAAGCCCCCCACCCTGTGTATGATCCCAAAGTGTTTCCACGGCGGGAGACATCCAGGGCAGACTCGCCACACGCTCGCTCGCCCGTTCAAACCGTTCGCCCAGCACCCCGTGGGATGTCTCCGTGCGGTGGGGGGGGGGAGACTCTCCCGTGGCTTGCATTGAAGGTGGTTTCCAAACCGTCCGGATCACTGGGAACACCACAGGAGGGTAGAATAGACACGTCAACGTCAGCATTGAAGGAAATGGCTTTATTAGGATTCGAACGAGCAGGGAAAATACCAAACAGGCAGCGCGGGAAAATTCGCGAGTGCTCCCCCCCCCTTTTTATACTGAGCATTAAAACAACGACGAAACGGCAAACAACGAACGGGGCTCCGGGTGGGAAAGGGAAACTGGGGCTTATTTTGTGGCACAAACTCCAAAGGTTCGAGCCCACCTCAGGGGGGGGGTCACAGAGGAGCCCCCGCAACAAAAGAGAAAGGAAGGCTTTGCAAAAGGGTTTCATCCAAATCCTCTCAGCACCTGGATGGGTCGGATCCGGCCGTTGTCGGTTGTTGTCCCTTCCCTGGGGTGGGGTGGGGCAATAAGCGGGGGGGGGGCAATAAGCGGGAGGAGGGGATCGGTCAGTCAAACACGCTGCTGGGCTTCCCCCGCAGCCTGGATTTTCAATTTATCTTTCGTGATTAGCCAGGAGGACGCCGGCTCAGTCCCCCAATCGTGCCCCAGAGACAGGCGGTGGGGGGCGGGGGTTTAGGGGCGGGGGCTGTCCTGGAATGAACTTTGTGGAGATTCGAACATGGAAAGGGAACATTAAGAAAAAAACCCAGAAGGTTCCTCCCCCCTCCCCCCAAATTCCCTTCTTTCAGCAACCAAATCGCTCCCTTACCCTTTCCCATCTCTTTTGGGACTGGAAGCAGGGGGTGTTCGAGGAGGAGGAGGAGGAGGAGAAGCCCTCCGCGTTCCCAGGGTCAAAGCCAGCCAAGGGGAGGGGGGTCTGTTTCATAAAGGCTGTTTGCTTAGCCTGCTGGGCTGGGAGACCCAGGTCCCCTCCTCCCCCAATTCATCCTGGCTAAGAAACCTCCCTCCGTGGGTGGCGGTGGGAAAGAGCGCTTTGGACATGCTCAGAGGCTAGACTGGGTGGCTTGATGTAGGAGGGGCACCTCCCTCAGGGACGGTGGGTGGGTTTGGGGGCCCTTCTGAAATATCCAGAGTACAGGGTGAGGTCAAGGGACATCCTTGCTCAAAAGCCAGTCGTAGCTGACTCTAGGGTTCAGTGCTCATCTCTGTTCATAGCGAAAGAACCAGCGCTGTCTGCGTTTTGAAGACGTTTTGTGGACACGTGGCAGGCATGACTAGACGCTGGAGTGCACAGAACGCTGTTTTACCTTTACCGTCCGAGGGGTACCTATTTATTTACTTGCCGTTTCGAAACTGCTAGGTGGGCGGGAGCTGGGACGGGGGGCAGGCGCTCCTTCCCTCCTGCGGAACTTGGGATTTGAACGGCCGACCTGCTGCCTCCCAGGCTGTGTCTTCGCCGCTTGAGCCTCTACGGTCCCTTTGGAGTCAAGGGTATCCGAGCCTTATTACTATGACTCCAGATAAGGAAGCGTGGGGAAAGTTAGCAACTTGACTCTCCCTCTGGCCTTTGGGATGGATTTTGCCCCTCCGACAAAGGAAAAATTCCCCCCTCCCTCCTTTCCTGATGTTTTCCTTTCTTCTCCTCCTCCTCCTCCTCCTGCTTCAGGAAAGCCCCACCGTCGTGGAGGGTTTTACTCCTGGCTTGGCTGACTTCCACCTGTCAAGTAAGACAAGTGTCACGGGGCTCCTGGCCCACACTGCAGGGCTGGCAGGCCATCGGTGCCTGGAGATCGCGCTCAAAGTGTTGTTGTTGTCGTGGTGGTGGTGGTGGTTGCTATCGTTTAGACTTGTATGTCCCCTTTCCCCCATTTTATTTACTATGGTATGGAATTATTGGCTAGAGCGATAAGGAGTGATTTAAATATAGAGGGTATAGAAAGGACAAAAATAAGTTTATATGCGGATGATACTTGGATCGTAATGAAGGATCCTATAAAAAACATGGATAGAATTCAAGCTCATCTGTACCAGTTGGAAGAAGTAACAGGCTTGAAAATAAACTGGGGGAAATTTGAAGCAATATTTTGCAATTTAAATAATGAGGAACTAGGAAAAATTAAGGAAAAATATAAAATTTAAATTAGGAAAAGTATAAAATATTTCAGAGTAAATATTACAGATAATAGGGAGGATTTTAAAAAGTTAAATTTCAGTGAGGTGAGAGGAAATTAAGTCAATATCAGAAGTCGGGGACCTTTTGGTTTGGAAGGCTTGCCATTTGCAAGACGAGTTTGCTCCCAAAAATTAATTTTTCATTTGAGGCTTTACTAGTTAAACAAACAGATAAAGAAATTGGGATTTTTCAAAAATTATTGAATAATTATTGTAATGGTGGGAAAAGAGCAGAATACCCAAAAGTACCCACTTGCAGAGCGACTCTTATATTATTATTATTATTTATTACACTTGATACCCCGCCCCAATCGGGAGGACCTGACTCTGAGTGGCTTACATGAGACTAAAAATAAGAATAAAAACATAAGACAATCTACATCAATAAAAACATCAAGTTAAAAAGTCATCAAAAGTCATCTGGGCACCAAACAAAAATACAAACTATACAGTTACAATTTTATTTATTTAATTTTTTCATTTATTTACTTAGATTTGTATCCTGCTCTCATGGGTAACAACCGACTCAGAGCGGCACACAAAGTCCTCTAATATCCTTATTAATGTGCAAAAAATAAAATACAATACAATAGCATACAATATAACAAAACAGTCTAGTACAGTAAATATCCTATACTGTAGTACACATTACACATCAATAGACATTACAGTACAATCGAAACACCCTGGCATGTGGTGCAAGAGAGCAAAAAAGTTCAATAAATATCATACAGTAGAACAAAACACATCATAGTTGAAAACATTATAATGAAAACATGTCCACTTGCCACTATAGTCCAATCACATTTATCATGATACAAAAACATTTCAACATACTGTATCATCATCATCATCATCATCATCATCATCATCATCATCATCATCATCATCATCATCATCATCATCATCATCATCATCACAAAGCACATAATCAAAAAGTATCAGTATGACAGCAACAAAGCATTAAAAAACCAACCCCTCATTTGCCAAGCCCCCTCCCCACTCCTAGGAGGACTCCCACAGAAAGTGTGTGTGTCCCTTTCTGAAGCCGCCTCTTCCCTCCTGGAGGTGGAGGAGGGGGGGCCAGGGGCGCGTCTTATCTGCCCCCCCTCATTTTCAGCCCCCATTTCCAACCCAAGATTTGCCCCATTTTATCCAGCCATTACTTAATGACCATCCATCCAGACTCCTTCTCCTCATGCGGTTGCCCTCAGGTCACAGCCAGCTAACGTGATGGTGATGGTGATGGTGATAGTCAGCTCCGGATGCTGGCAGACGCCCCCAGATTTTACGTCCCTTTGAGACGTTGTGCTGTTGTGTGTTTGTGTGTGTGTTTTGCACGCAACGACGTAGAGAGACAGTTCAAGGAAATGCTTTGTCTGTCCCCAGAAGCCCTTGGCTGTGGGTAGAGGGCCAAGGGGGCGGCAGCAAGGAGGGGGCACTTTGCACATGCTCTGGGAACCCTCTCCAAAGCCACACACATCCAAACTCAGCCTCAGGCTTCAACTGCAGATAAATATTTATTTCTTTTGACCTTTTCCTCATAAAGAAAAATGGGTCTTCTCCAAATTTGGCCATGGAGGGGCAGGTTGTCCTTGGGGGGGGGGGCATCCACTACCACCCCTAGCTTTCAGAAGCCGAAAGGAAATGAAAACAACCCCCACAAATTCAGCATCTATGGGGCAGCATGGCCAGGCGACCCCCACCCCTATCTCCCTCCCACCCACCCAACCCCATTTCCTCTCCAAGGGAGGGGGGAGAAAGAGAAAGGGAGAAATAGAGGCTCCCCCCCCCCCAATCCAAAGGTCTTGAAGGGGGAAGGGAAGGAAAGCAGATCTCATCAAAAGCCTCCCTAAAAAGCCCCAGTTTAAACAGACAAGTGGGAAAGAGTGGCTGCGGGGGAAAGCAAGCCCAGTCCAGGCTAGGTAGCCGGCCGCCGGGGCGCTCCTCCACAGCCCAGGAGAGCTTTGAGGGAAGCCAAACCCAGCCCAGGCTAGGTAGCCCGCCCGCCGGGGCACTCCTCCACAGCCCAGGAGAGCTTCGGGGGAAGGCAAGCCCAGGCCCGGGGCACTCCTCCACAGCCCAGGAGAGCTTCGGGGGAAGGCAAACCCAGCCCAGGCTAGGTAGCCCTGCCGCCGGGGCACTCCTCCACAGCCCAGGAGAGCTTCGGGGGGAGGCAAACCCAGCCCAGACTAGGTAGCCCGACCGCCGGGGCACTCCTCCACAGCCCAGGAGAGCTTCGGGGGAAGGCAAGCCCAGGCCAGGCTAGGTAGCCCTACCACCGAGGCACTCCTCCACAGCCCAGGAGAGCTTCGGGGGAAGGCAAGCCCAGGCCAGGCGAGGTAGCCCTGCCGCCGGGGCACTCCTCCACAGCCCAGGAGAGCTTCGGGGGAAGGCAAACCCAGCCCAGGCGAGGTAGCCCTGCCGCCGGGGCACTCCTCCACAGCTCAGGAGAGCTTCGGGGGAAGGCAAACCCAGCCCAGACTAGGTAGCCCGACTGCCGGGGCACTCCTCCTCAACCCAGGAGAGCTTCGGGGTAAGGCAAGCCCAGGCCAGGCTAGGTAGCCCTGCCGCCGGGGCACTCCTCCACAGCTCAGGAGAGCTTCGGGGGAAGGCAAACCCAGCCCAGGCTAGGTAGCCCTGCCGCCGGGGCACTCCTCCACAGCTCAGGAGAGCTTCGGGGGAAGGCAAACCCAGCGCAGACTAGGTAGCCCGGCCGCCGGGGGGCTCCGTCCACAGCCCAGGAGGGCTCGGGGGAAGCCCAGCCCGGCCCAGGCTAGGTAGCCCGCCCGCCGGCAGGCACCGTCCACAGCCCGGGACCTTTGCGTCAGCGGCCACTGCTTGGTGAGTCCTGGATGATTGGGGGAGGGGGTTCTGCCCTCAGGGACACCGAGGGTTTGGGGGTTGACGCACAGCCTTGGGGAGGAGACAGAGGAGGCTGGGTTGGTCCTTGGAGCATGCGAGGCGACTCCCCCTCCCTGCCCCGGGCAGCCTCAGATCATGTCGTTCCTGCTTTGTTGTCCCTGCCAGTGTGCCGGCTGGGACGGGATCCTGGGCTCAGAGGCTCAGGCGGACGCTTGCGGGGGTCTGTGGCGGCCGGAACGCTTCCTGCCTCCTGGTGAAGGAGCTCTCCCCCTCCTCCTCTTCTTCCTCCTCCTGCGAGGAATTGGCGAGGCGGACGAATGTTTAGGGCTTTGGGCTTGGGCACTGGTCCGGCCTCTCTCCCTAGCTCAGGGACCCTTTTTACTCCTTTTTCTCACCCCCCCCGCGGGCCCCCTTTCTCCCCTCTGCATTTCCACATTTTGCATCTCCCCTCCCCCCTTTTCACCTCCAAGGCAAAGCGGGGTGGTGGGGTGTGAATTGGGGGAGGGGGTCTCCTCTCTTTATGTAACCCCCACAAAAGCAAAGCAATCCCCACTCCCCATGACTAACCTCGGAAGGATGGAAGTGGCTGAGTCAACCTTGAGCCCCAGTCAGGGTCGAACTCACAATGTTCTGGCTGGCTTATATACTGCCCCATATACGAGCTTAGTAGACTCTTGGGTCGGTTTGCAAGTTAATGACCATTCCCCCCCCCCCCCAATTTACACGCTGTGGACTAGGAAGGATGGAAGCTCGGTCCACCTTGCGCCCTGGTCAGAATCAAACTCACAACCTTTAACCCCTGTGCCACCGGTCGGGCTTGGGACCCACATTCTGGAGGAGGGATGGAGGAAGATTGTGCCCCCCCATACGCCAGAGAGTTCCTGGCATTCGGAATTTGCCAAGAGGAAGTCTCTGCGACCCACGGGTGGAAGAAGAACCCCATAGACAGGGGGGCCTATTTGGGGAGGGGGGCAATGGTGGGGGAAACCCCATTGGCTGTGCCGCCTCTAGGGCAGGGATGGCCAACCTTGGCACTCCAGATGTGTTTGAACTTCAGTTCCCAGAAGCCCAAGTCCAAGAACACTTGGAGTGCCAAGCTTGGCCATCGATGCTCAAAGGTCACAGAGGCCATAGGTGGAACTGGAAGATGATGGGGGATTTTTTTGGGGGGGTTCCTGTCTCCCTGCTCTCCATCTCTGATGGGGTGTCACCCACAAGCCCTTTCGGAATGAGGAAAAGATCCCACATACTTTAGGGAACCCCCTGACCAGTCCTGGCCAACCTCCCCCCTCCCACCGTGCTCTCTTCCCTATCCCAGACCCACCCAACCCCTCCATCCGTTTAGGCCTGACCCATTCTGCTCTCTGCCCTCTCTGTCCTCGGGGACAGGAACGTGACCCGGCTGTCGCCATCTCCAGGTGACAGATGACAGCTGAAACTAATTAGGTAGGCGTGGAAACGTTACCTGTCCCGGTCCTGTGACAGCCAGTGGGGTGGGGATCGAGGGGGAGGCCCGCACCTCATTCTGTCTCTCTGTCCAACCCTGTCCAACTCTGTTTCTCCCCTCCTGACATTATCGGAACTAGACGGACCCGATCGTGGTGGAATACGTAAGAGTTTCCTTACTCTTTCTAGCTGTAGTGCTTGTTCACAGGTACATGATTAATCTAATTTAAAACCTGAAATCACGCCTAGCGGACAGGACAAATCACAATTACCATTGATGGGTATTTTTTGGGGGTATTTTTTTTTGGGGGGTTTCAATTAATACAGAGGAAACAATGGATAGAATATAAATTTGGAAGGGTATCGAAGAGTTTAAAACCCCTATTTAAAAAAACTACAGTTTGTTTTTAAATTCCACAACTTGTTTCCTTTTCTTTTTGGTTTGTCTATTCTTTGTAATCTCTGCTAAATATAAGTCAATGTTCTTCATTTTACACCTGGCAATACCTGTTCTTGGCCCTGTTGAGTTGCCAATGATTTCTGATGCCATCTGGTTAGTTTCTTGTATGTTTAAATTGGTAATTGCAGAATTATTTTCTTCTCGCCCACACACAAACAACCGTATATATTTCCAAGATCAGATTAAAATCATACAGCGATAACGAATAAGCACACAGAGAATAAGGAAGAAAGACAGCTTTATTTATCCTCAATTCAAAATGACGGGGTATTAATGTAAATTTAAAAAGAAAATAAATAGCAGGCTGGTGGTCTTATGTGTCTAGGCTACGTGTGAAATATCCAAAACGAAGGCGCCTTTTGGTGAGTTCATTCTGTCCTTCCCTCTGCCTGGCCAAGGTGTGGTTCAAAAATTCCACAGTCTTCAAGGAGGATCTTTCTCTGCACCTCAGTCGATGAATGCAAGGCACACACTGTGGGTGGGATGACAACATGTATGCTACCGAGTATGCACTTCTGGGTCAGGCCACTCTCCCCATCTGATGACCCAACTAATGCCAGCCCTTCTGGGACCTTTCGGTAAGAATCACCCCACATGTGATCCTCTACAGTACACCCTTCCCTGGGAAGACCAGCCCTGGGTTTTGCAATCCCCCCTGCGGCCTACAAGTACAAGGGGGGGGGGCTGTGTGTGAATCTACACCCCCTGTCTGTCACCCTGGTTCTGTTCATTTTGGAAAAGAGGTGCTCTGTTACTAGGGCCTCTTCGACGCCAACGATTCACTAAAAGCAAAGGTAAAAGTTTCCCTTGCTGGAAATCCAGTCCTATATGGCTCTAGGGTTCAGTGCTCATCTGTTTCAAAGCTGAAGAGCCAGCACTGTCTGATTCTAGACGTTTTGGTGGTCATGTGGCAGGCACGACTAGTCACTGGAGCGCACGGAAGGCTGTTTACCATCCCACCAAAGTGGTCCCTATTTATCTACTTGCAACGTCTTGCTTTTGACTGCTAGGTGGGTGGGAGCTGGGACAAAGGCCTCATTAGTCCTGCAGTACTCGGGAATTATGTGAGCGCAAAAGATTTCAGAGGCTAGGCTCTATTTCGCCCATTGCACTGAGGGTCACTCACAGGTGCAATAGACCTGTGCGCTGCAGGAACTTAGTTACAGTCCAACGACTCACGGTGGCAAATGAAGAAGTTCCGGGTGTTAGAAAGCCCCGTGTTGAGAAGAGAGCGTACCAGTTCCAGCTGTAGCTAGAGTGATTTGATAAACAGTAAATCTCGGGGTATTGTACAGCGATTACCCATCCTTCTGTTCTTTCGCTTCCAGGAAGGCCGGTTGCTGAGGACGAGAGATGGGAACGTCCCAGGAGGAAAGCTCACCTTCTGCCAAGCGAGCTCAAAATAGGCCCGTCTTCTTCGGCACGTGTTGTTCAGCAGTGGCCCCCAGGAGGGCACGGGTGGGACGGAAGCGGCCTTCTTATCCCAAAGGGAGCTAGTGGTAAATAGCCCCGTGAGCCGTGCTGTGGTAAGATGGGTTTTTTGGATTGGCAAGATATCTGAACGGCAGGGAGCCAAGGGTCCTGCGAAGACTAGGTCTGCCTCTGTTGAGCTGGAAACAGATGGGACCGTGCCTCTACGATGCCGTAGGGGCACGGTCTATGTCTTCCTCCAGGCTGAAGGAAGGCCGAGCGGGCCGGTCCCTCGGGTAGAGGAGCTGCAGCTGGCCAGTTTGCCTCTGCCGCCCTGCAGGTAAAGAGCACGAAGCTGCCGTGCTTGTCTTAGACTGTCTCCGCAAGCATCTCAACTCCCCTGCCTTGATCTTTCACTCGAGCATAAACGGTTGAACAGGAACCTGGGTAGTTTGGCAAAGCGCCTTCAAAGTCTCCCTGCTCTGCCTATTTTGTATTTTCTGTTGCTAGTCGGAATCCTAATAAAGCCGGTTCCTAAAACGCTTACGTTGATGTGTGGTTCAAATTCCCCTCCCCGATTTCTAAAACCCTCTTCCACTTCTTGTGGGCCCTGTTGCCGGCATTCTCCTCCTTGACATTTTGCTATTTTTACCTTTTGCGGTAGCAAGGGCATCGTGGCATGGACAGTCTCTCCCCTCCCCCCTCCTGACATTATGGAAACTGGACGGACCCGATCGCGGCGGAAACATATGAGTTTTCTTACTCTTTCTAGCTGTAGTGCTTGTTCACAGGTTTCGCTTAAGAAGGCACATAATTAATCTAATTTAAAACCTAAAATCACGCCTAGCGGACAGGACAAATCACAATTACCATTGATGGTTATTTTTGGGGGGCGGTGGTGGGTTTCAATTCATACACAACAGGTACAGAGCTACATAATGGATGGAATATAAATTTGGAAGGGTAGCTGTGTTAGTCTGTTTTGAGCATATCGAAGAGTTTAAAACCCCCATTTAAAAAAGAACAGTTTGTTTTTAAATTCCACAACTTGTTTCCTTTCCTTGTTGGTTTGTCCGCAATTCAAAATGACGAGGTATTAATGTAAATTTAAAAATAAAATAAATAGCAGGCTGGTGGTCTGATGTGTCTAGGCTACGTGTGAAACTTCCAAAATGAAGACACCTTTTGGTGAGTTCATTCTGTGGTTCCCTCTGCCTGGCCTAGAGTGAGAAAGATTAGAGGGCAACAGAAGGTTTGCTATTCCCAGGGCATGGTTCAAAAACCCCACAGTCCTCAAGGAGGATCTTTCTGTGTACCCCAGTCGATGAATGCAAACCACGCACTGTGGGTGGGATGGCAAAGCGTGTGCTACTGCATATGCCCTTCAGGGCCAGGCCACTCTCCCCATCTGACGTCCCGACTAATGCCAGCCCTTTGGTAAGAATCGCCCCAAAGGTGAGACCTCTACGCCCTTCCCCGGGAAGACCAGCCCTGGGTTACGCAATCGCCCCTGCGGCCTGCAAGTACGGGGGGGGGGGGAGGCTGTGTGTGAATCTACTCCCCCCTGTCTGTCACCCTGGGTCCGTTCCTTTTGGAAAAGAGGTGCTCCGTTACTAGGGGGGCAATTTTTACCTGTAGAAATGGGATGAGACCTAATGCTAGATTCAGTGACCTCCAAGTTCCTCGTGCAGAGATTGGACCGGCTCCTTGGACTCTGAGCAGCAGCCATTTCTCCGTCATGCCGACGGGCAGAGAGAGAAACGCATCATAGTCTGTAGGATGTTTTTATTCCACACTCTTATGTTCAACATGTTGTCTCCAGAAGAAAGAAAGAAAGAAAGAAAGAAAGAAAGAAAGAAAGAAAGAAAGGAGGGAGGGAGGAAGGAAGGGAGGAAGGAAGGAAGGAAGGAAGGGAAGAAAGGGAAGAAAGAAAGAAAGAAAGAAAGGGCTCCTTAAAGGCAAGAAAGAAGAAGCCCTCAGCAGTGCGTGCGTGACTGGTGGAGAGGTGCGTGATACCTCTTATTATTATACATTGAAGGACAGCTCCCCCGGTGCCTTAGTGGTAAGGCGCTGCTAGCCTGGAAGGTCGGGTTTCGATACCGAGGAGGAAGGCGCCTCCTCCTCCGGGCGGGGGTCCCCTCTTATTACTTAACAACACCCTCTTTCCACCCTGGAACGGCCGGCAGGAGCCTTGGCTTAGAGAACGACATCCCTTCGGTGAGGTGTTGCGCCGCTCTAGGCACAGCACGCCTGTCTCTATGGGCAGGCACCCACGCGATTCCCCTCCTCTTCCGTCCTCCTCAGCCAACCAGGGAGCGCTCCGCCCACCCCGTCTCCCCGTGACGTCAAGCGCGGGCGGAAGTGTCGCCGCTTGTTGTACGGGGGTCCGGGACAGAGCGCAGACATGCGGCTCTCCGCGGCGGCCTGGATCTCCCACGGGCGGGTGCAGCGACACTTCGGGGGCGGGCCCAAGGCGCGCCTCGACCTGCTGCGGAACCTCCTGACGGCCCTCGTGCGCTTCGAGCGGATCCAGGCCCCCCGCGCGCGCCTCGACGAGATGCGCTTCTACGCCGAGCACGTGAGTCCCGTCGCGGGGGGGGGGAGGGAGAGGGAGGGAGGGGGGAGACGCCTCGTCTCGTCTCGCCTCAGGCAGGGGCGCCCCGGGCAGCGGCAACAGCAGCAGAGCCCGCCCCCCCGCCCCCCCCCCGCCCCCCGCCCCCCCCCGCCTTCCGTGGCCGCGGGGCCGGACGAGGCAGCTCCGCCTCCTTTTCCCATCTCTCTCTCTCTCTCTCTCTCTCGTTTTGCTTGGCAGCTGATCGACTACGCCAAGCGAGGCGACCGGGACCCCCGCGCCATGCGCATGGCCGACTTCTGGCTGACGGTAAAGGCGGCGGGTGGGGAAGGGGCTTCCTCTCTTCCCTCTCTTCCCTCCCTCCAGTCCCTCCGGCTGACGCTCCCTCCCTCCCCGCCGGCCACTCTCTCTTCCAGGAGAAGGACCTCATCCACAAACTCTTCAAGGTGCTGGCCCCGCGCTTCCAGCCCTACCCCGGGAATTACACCCGCATGTTCCGGATTCCCAACCTGGAGGACCTGACCCAGGCCAAGATGGCCGTCATCGAGTACAAGGGCAACCCGTTCCCGTCGCTCCCGGTTCCCGGCAGAGACAGTGAGGGGACGCTGGTCAACCAGCTTCTGAAAGGCTACCGGCGGGAGGCGCTCAGGGACAGGAAGCGCGGGGCGCCCGAGCAGCTGGCCGGCAGCCCGGCCTAGAGGGAGGGAGGGAGGGAGGGAGGGAGGGAGGAGGGCTGCCCACCCTTCCTTCCCTCTTTCCTGGCGGAGGGAGCAAGGAGGAGGGCCAAGGGCCAACTAACTCTCCACTGGCGCCAGGGGTAGTGATGTCTGGCGGCTGCCAGAGGGGCTGCGGAGGGGTTCTTGCATGGAGCCTCCCAGCAAGGCTTCCCAGGATCCCTGGGGTTGGGTTTCGTTTTTTCAAACCACACAGGCTTCCTCGAGTGTAGTAGGCGGAGCAGAGCCTCTTTCTGGGTGAAAACCGAACAGAAGCAGAATGGGTCAAGTTTTGTTTCAGCACAAATAAACAGCGGGTACTGAGTGAATGTCAGTTGTTTCTTTTGGGACAGAACGTCATTGGAGGGAAAATACTAAGTTAGACAGCTGACAGGCACTGGTGGCAGAGCATGATCCGTTAACTTGCTCCCGACCCCACTTGTAGCAGTGGGGAGTGTTTGTATATATAGCCAGGCCTTTTCCCTTGCATTAGAGTGTTGCCGCTTGGAATTCATCTAGACTTGATCCTCTGGGTGTGCATTTATTCCTGGTTTCTTCGATCATGGAGCAGCATGGCTATTCTGGCAGCAGGCAGAAGCTTTGCTTGTTCTCACTCCAGTTTCCATGACATTAATGCAAAACTAACTGGGCAGATGGGTGCCATTCCCTTCATTTTCATCTTTTTCTCAAAGAGAGAATGCTAAGTTTTACCACTTTTGGTCAGAGTAGATGTTCTACAGGGAACAGGATGCCATGTTTAGATGCAGCCCTATGTTCATGCTGGTAGCCATGGGAAGTGGGATAATGTTGAGGGAGCTTCTTTGCTTGCAGTGCAAACAGGATCTGCACATGCGCATTTAGCTTAACAGCAGGTAGTCTTCACTCCAACAGCTGTAATTACTGTTGAAACTGGTAATTTATTGCTTCCTTGCATATTGTTTTAGTGGGCAGTTCTACAAATGCAGCAAGGTGACTTTGCTTTTAATACTCCATAATGGATTGCTGTACTCTGCCTGTATAGCTTGGGGCTTCATTTTACTGAACATGGTGATGGTTAGCCTCTGTGTGGCCCTGAATATGCTGTGGTCCTAATTTTGCTTCTCATAAAAGCTTTCAGCTTTTTAAAGTAAGCCAGGCCCAGGGGAGGCGCCGGCAGCAGTAGCAGCTGGAACTGCCACCAGAAGAATGGTGTCAAGCTATACATACTTCAGGGACATTTCCAAGGGACATGGAGGCTTTTTCCTCCCACAGAAATGGAGATAATCACTGGGAGGCCCACTGAAACATAGGAACATAAAGAAAAAGTTCCTAAAAGCAACTGGCAACAGTAGATGTTTTCTTCCTTTCTATCAGACTAATGCAGAAACTGCTATTTGTGCAGTTCTTTGACTTTCCTGCATCAGCACCCACTCCCTGACATGTCGGTACACATGGAACTTCAAGTAAACTTTCCATGCTATATAATAAATTACTATAAGCTGTAGCTTTTGCTGTAGTTGATTAACGGCTACTTGGACAAATATCTTCATGGACATTTTCACAGCATACTTTCTTACATATGACAGTTATCTTTATTACATAACCAGTGGCTGTTACAAATAACATTGCATTTCCAATACATAGTTGAATATGACTGAAAGTAGAGTAAAATATAAACATAAATAAAAAGTAAATTTAGAAAAGTGATTATAAGAAACACAACCAATAGGATTTATTTAGAAAAAGCTTAAAGAGAAAGCTAATACTCTGGGGAGCCAGAGAAAGTTTTACATACAAGTTTATTTCTTTGTGTAATAAAGTAATTCGAAGACACTAAAGAAGGTTTAGGAAAATTTAGAGTATTGGTGTTGGTGTGTATCACTTGTGTTATTCACTTTATGGTTAGGATGTGTACATCTTTGTTTACTTTGTTTTTGTTAATGTAGTGTAATAAAATATTTTAGCATAAACCAGAAAGACCAATTAACAACGAGAGCCCTTATCTGACCAGAACCAAGTGTTACATAGGATTCTAAAAAAGGATTGGAAGCATCACAACAGGACACCGAGTCCAACCCACCAATACAGTAAATTAATAGATTTGATTTTATTGTGTTGGAAGAGGCCTTTGAGGTCATCAAGTCCAACCCCCTGCTGAGTGCGGGAACCCACGTCAAAGCAGATCTGACAGAGGGCTGATTTTTAACTCATTTGAGTGCCTCCTCCAGCATGGAAGTGCACACCACCTTCCCAAGATCATTGGTGCTGTTGTCATATTTGTGGTTAAAGGTCCACTTTTATAATAGACCATGAGACCCTTACATTCTAGTATGTGGAATCAGGACAATAGGTCACAAAAGAGAGAGCAGGGCAAGAGAGGAATGAATGCTGTTATGAACTGGAATGTCATTGCCTACGACAGACTGCTGTGAGGAAAGACTTCCTTTTGGAGTGTCTATGGCAGGAGTTCTCAACCTTTTAAAGCTGGGGGCTGGGTCATTTTCCCTCAGCTTTGGGGGTCAGACGGCCATTTTGCCCTTCCTCTGGCACGTGGTGGTGGTGGTGGGGTCACATGAAATGGGACCATGGGCCACATCTGGCCCTCAGGCTACAGATTGGGAATCCCTGGCCTATGGCTTATGTCATGTGATGACGTCACATGTTCCACAAAATTACAAAAGAAAATAGCACTCTGCTGCTGCTGCTGCTGCTGGCTTTCCCAGTGTGCAGACAGATTCCACCCAACAGGATTTTGACCATTAACTTACATAATGTGGAATTCTCAGATCATTGCTCCTAAGGCAGTTGCTTTATTTCCCAAGAAGGTGAAGATTATTCCATTTTTGCACTGCAGATCAACCACCATACCAGAGGCGTTCCTCCTGTCTATGTTTCTTTGCCTTAAGCGGAGACCTTGGCTACTAACAAAGGACAAGGCCATAATGTTACACACACCCCTTTAAGAAAGCCTTTCTGAGGCTCCAGTGTAGCTTCTCCCCACCCAAGGTTTAGTTTGGAAAACTGCAGTTTCAACAGAAAATAGTCCTTTCCCCAAGCATTCTTCAGAATGACTCTCAAGACCCATGGATGCAGAACATAGCTTGTACATGTTTGCTTGATGGCACCTAGGAAGGCAGATACTTTTGCGCCTCACGCTGGTCCTCCAGGAGCCTCAGCAGGGGATGACAGGTGGTGGTGGTGGGGTTTTTTTGGCTGGCAGGTGATCAGCTATGCCCAGGATCATCTCGTAGTTGATGGTTCCGGGTGGTGAACAGTCTTGGTGAACGTGTGAAGGGCACTAGCTGGCTGCATTGTGTGGGTTAATCAGGCTCCCTAAGAATTTAGACTGGCTTTTGCTACTCGAGTTCTGGTATCAGAGCCCAGGGCTTCCTTGTGGCCCAAATGGCCACTTGTGCGCATAGGACTTTGCCGCTTGCTGTGCAATCCTGCTGGATCAATGGATTCTGGATGGGTGGGCTGCCAGTTCAGTGGAGTGAAGAAGAACCAGTTTGCAGCTCCCTACAAAATGAACAGCCAGAAGAGTTTGCGTCCCTGCTCTTTCGCTGGATAGTTGTGTTTTTTTGGGGGGTGGGTGGGTGGGTGGGTGGGATTGGCACAGGGCCATCTCCACACGGTGCCATGCCACTTCCTTGGAAAACAAGTTCCCCTGGGCAGCCAGGTGTGCAGTGGTGGTTACTGTCAAGCTTTGTTTTGGGAATGCCTGGGTTCAAATCCCCCCTCCCCCCCCGGCAAGTGGGCGGCAATATAAATTTGAACTAATAAATAATAATAATAATCTCATGAGGCCCTTTGGCAATTGGTCACTTGCATGACCGAGGTTCAGGATGTAATTTCATCAAATAGATATGTAGGGTAGGAAGGGTAGCATTTACCTGACAGCAGCCACCAGGTTCTGATACCATCTGTCAAACAAATCTTGGTCAAAGGACAGCAGCAGCAGCGGCGGCGTCTTATGCGGGAAAGAGAGCTGAAAAAGGAACGTGTTTCTGAAAGATGCCTGTGTGGTAGTTCTGGGCACAGCAATGGCGCTGTCAATTCAAAACTCTCTTCCTAAAATGGTCACTAGATCTGTGGTGATGGGGGAGTGGGAGAAATCAGTGGCATGAGAAGTTGAAAAGATCTTGGACTCCAGGAATCTCCACACATCTGTACACCAGGTAAAGCAAAGCAATCACATGTATGTACCATCCTTTTTTAATTTATTTATTATTTACTTGAATTTATATACTGCCCTCCTTACCAGGGCAATTCAGGGCGGTTAACATCTCATATAGTGCTCGGTGCACTCTGGGCAGTTCATACATTAATTAGCATTTTGCCCTCAACATGCTGGATACTTATTTTACTGACCTTGGAAGGATGGAAGGCTGAGTTAGCCTTGAGCATGGTTAGGACTGAACTCACAACCTTTTGGTTGCAGGACAGCAGTTTAACCACTGCACCACCAGGCCTAACAGGTATTCCTGAGTGGGGGTTAAGGCAACCCAGGGACTTTTCTGGCCAACTGATTAGCTTTGCTTACCGCCTGCAAAGTCAACTAATGGTAACTATCCTCACACACACACAACAACAACAAGCATGCAATGGGTCCTTTATTGGGGACCAGAGGAGCTGGGCAAAACTTACACTGAGCAACCCTCCCTGGCTGTGGGTATGACCAAAGACCTTCTCCACAGTGCACTGGCTGAGAGGATAGGCTGCTTGGCAGGAAAACTTGGATGAATTCCAGGGGTGGAGTGGGTGGCAAGGCTTGGTCATTAGCAAGATGTCAGAGAAGAGGAAAAACCTCCTGGGCTGCATCTTCTCCCCTTTTGGGGGCACCACCATCAACCAGCCTTCCTGGAGGAACCAGCGCCCTGGAGGGGGGGAAAAAAGGGGGGGAGAGAGAGAGAGCACAAGCGCCACATGGGTTGATCAGAACACAAGCCCTGAAATTCTGGAATGCTGATAAATCCCCTGCCTTGACTTCCTTGCCAGTGGAAACGGTTCCACTGCCTCTGGGAGAGAACAGGCGGGGGGGGGGGGGCGGAGACACAAATAATGGGCCGGACTCTGGCACCTGCTGCTCGGCCCTGCACTACTAGAGCACTTGGGTAGTGAACATTCCCCCAGTTGGACACAGCAGCCTTCCTAGCCCCTCCCCACACAAGAGCCACAGGGTATTTTCCCAGGGGCATTTCCTGGTCTCTCTCAGACCTTGGGAGAGACCCACCTCCCAGGCCCACCAAACCTCTAGCCCTGCTGGGCTGTTTGGCTAGCTGGAGGCTTATGTGCTGGAAGGAAAGGGTGGAATAAGCAGGAGAGTGACACCATTTCGTTCCTCTTGGCTTATTGTATACATGCCTCTTAATCAAAGTAAACTCTGGCTAAAAACATCAAACCATGAAAAATTAAAACATACAATCACATACAAAAACATACAATCACAAGATGCAAAGGCAGGAACAAGAACCACTCATGCGCAAACACACCCACCACGGTTTACAGCAGCATTTGCACCAGAGGAAAACCACATGTCTGGCCCGCTCAGCTGTCAGAGCGGGAGTTGTCCAGCCTGTGGTGCAGTAAAGTTGAGAACCGCTGTATTAGATTAAAGGATGATCTAGCTGAGGAACTCAACCTCCCCTACATGTCACTTGGAGGACCCAGAATAGGCTGAGGGTCAGAGTCCCTAAACGCAAGACCCACAGGCTCAAGTGGGACCTCCTGTCAGACAACAACACACTGTGTGAATGTGGAGAGAGACAGAATCCTTTGGCTCATTTACTGGTCTGCCAATGAATGCCAGTAGCATGCACCAATGTGGACTTAAGACTGGGCAATGACAAAGCCCATAGAATGGCTCCATTTTGGCAGTCCAGGGTTTGATCTAGACACGAAAGAAGAAGAAATGTGAATATTATAGCCAGGATCAAAAAACCATTACTCCAAGCCCTTCCCACCCCTGAAAAGGATCTTGGACCTAAAGGAATGAAACAACAGGGGCTGTTCCACGTGTGGGGGTGACCTCTGCTGTCTTGCTGGGGCTGCAACTTACTAAAAAGGCCCTCATTTGAACACAGCAATGGGACCAAGTCCAAAGAACAAAACAGGGTTGGGTGGAGCATCCCTTCTTCTGGGAATCTGTGCCATGTCCTATTCCAAATATTGCCTCTCATCTTGGTGATCAGCCACGAAGACTGGTCCTGGGAACAAGATCTCCACAGCTGCCCAGGACCCGTCCTTCCCTGGCCAGGAAGGGATAAAGAGCAGCCAGTCCTTGCTGGTCGACAGAAGATCTGCACGGCTGCCCAGGCCTTGTTGATGCTGAGAACGCCCATCACCTTACCCCCGACTGCCATTTGTGAACTTTTGTGTGGTCTGCTGTGCCTTTAGTATTTTTAATCAGAAATAGTGTATTGTTTCCCCCCTCACTGTTTTGTAATACTGTATTATATTGTTGTCATGGCATCTTACTGTATTTTATTGTATGCTATTATATTTTACTATATTTATTGTATGCCTGTGTATTTTATTGTGCAGTAGTATTTGACGTTGTGGTTCTGTGAGCTGCCCTGAGTCTCATTGCTGAGTAGGGCGGAATACAAATACAGTAGAATGAATGAATGAATAATGCAGCAGGGCCTTCCATTTGTGCATATTGCAGCGGTGTTAAAGCCATTTTCTTCCAACTGCACCAAATTGCCCAGTTGCATCCCTTCTTGGACAGGCGGTCTCTCACAACAGTAGTTATTTCACTTGTCATCTCTTGTACTGACTACTGTAATGATCTCTACATGGGGCATCCCCTGTCCCTGCTATGGAAACTTCTATGGGTCCAGAATATAGCAGGCAGGCTGATTATGGGAGTGAGAACATTTGAAAATATCTCCCCAGCCTTGGCAGGCCTGCACTGGTTGTCCGTTCCTTTCCATATCAGGTGCAAGGTGGTAGTGCTAACCTTTAAGGCCCTAAACAGTTTGGGACCTTCTTACCTTGTGGAACATTTTCCACTCAGGACAGTAGCCTGAATCACTTGATCATCTCTGTCGGTGCAGCTTCAGGGGCCGACCCCGAGATTGGCTAGGAAGGCCATAACTAGGAGAAGAGCCTTCTCAGTGGCAGCACCAATGCTATGGAACACTATTCCAGCTAAGCTGTGCCAGGCTCCATCCTTTCTCTCATTCAAACAACAGCTTAAAACATGGCTCTTTAAGGAGGCCTTTGGGAATGTTCTGTCTACAACAAGCCATTAGAGATGCTGCCCTGTTTCTCAATGTCCCAAATAGGTTGTGCTTTTGGGGCCCTTGTTTGATGTATTGATAACCTGGCAATTTTAATGTTTTTATTATGAGTTTTATTGTTAGTACCGTAACTTTTAATAATCCTTGGCTATTTTATTGTCATTTTATTTTATTGCCATTTTTATATTAGTCACCCTGAGTAAGAAGGATTTTTTCCTAGAGGGGCAGGATATAAGTTGAATGAATGAATGAATGAATGAATGAACCCTTCCCTGTGGATTTCACCACCTATGGCCAGGAGATACGGGACTCACCTGGCACCAACACTCGGGTTTTCTGGCCTTTGAGCAGTTTCTGAATCCGACACATGTGCTTTGAGTTGTCCTGAAAGCTTGAGATTTCCTGGATTTGGAGAAATACCTCTGAGAAAGACTCCAGAACGCCTGCAAATGGCAAAAGATCACGTCAGAGTTTAGCAATAGCAGCCCCCCCCCCCCCCGGTGGGGAGAGAGGAGAGGAAAGCTATTTTATTTTACAGTATTATTTATTTTACTTTACTCTGGCATTTATATATACTGTATGCATTTTTAAATGTGTGCTTGTTTTTAATGTGTGAGTTTTTGCTGTTAGCCACCCAGACTAGGAAACTCCCCTAGATGGATGGGGTATGTATAAACAAACAAACAAAACAGAGGAGCAGGTGATGACCAAGATGTGTGTGTGGGGTGCAGCCAGGGAGAGGAAAACCAGAAACTGCAGGGAGATAGTTGGCCAAGAGCCATTGTATGGCTTCCTTCCTTCCGATGCCACCTCTCTTAGCTTAGACAACTAAATAAGAGAATAAGCCTCTCAATGGAGATGAGCCTCACATCCATGGGCTCAGATCCAGGAGGAGCTTTAGGGCAAGAACAAACACTCTTGAGAGTACGCAAGAGCAAAACCAAAGGAGAAGATGGGGGAAGGAGCTCAGAGGACAAGGAGCAACATTAAAGGAGGACTTAGTGAGGAACTCAACCTTCCCTATGTCACTTGGAGGACCCTGAATGGCTGAGGGTTGGAGTCCCTCAATGCAAGACCAACAGGCTCAACTGGGGGCCAACAACACGCTGTGTGAATGTGGAGAGAGACAGAATCTGGTTCATTTGCTGGTCTGCTGATGACTGCCAGAAGCATGCACCAACGAAGGCTTAAGTTTGGCCAATGACCAAGTCAAGAAAGTGGCTTCATTTTGGCAGTCTAGGGCTTGACTGGGACGCAGAAGAGTAAGAGTAAGAACAAGAACAACCGCTCCCCACCATAGAGGGCAAAGATAAAGTGAAAAACCCCACCTCTCAGCTGTTCAAAGTCAGAGCTCTCTGGGTAAGTGTTCTCCACCAGATCCTGCAGCAGGTGCTTGTACCTGGGAGTTGAGAGGATAAAGCATGGATCAGATAGCAGGGGCAACTGCCACCACTGTGCCAGCCACAGAAGAGAATGCCCTCCCTGCAGCGATCCTGCCCTTCTGGTGCGTGTGTGTGTGCATTTGGCCAAAATGATCAACAAATGGAGAAGCAGGTCATGCATGGGGCAGCAACTCCTGCAGAAGCTGCCACTCACTGATAGATCCTCTGCAGGGGCAGAGACAGCAGGTCCTCTAGACGACAACCCTTGAAGTCTGGATGGGACTCCTGAAGCTTCTTAAAGAGGGGAAAGGATTTATTCTTCTTCACCTGTTTCTGCATGAGAGAGAGAAAGTGAAGTCAGGTGGTGTGGTAGTTTGGTGCCAGGATGTCCCACAGGCTGAGAAACAAACCGTTTGCTAGCTGGAAATCCTCTGAATTGCCACTGGAGGGGTGACTTTTGCCTCCCTGCCACCAAGCACACCCGAATATTGTTCTGACTGCCACCCAGCCCGAATGGACAGGTAGTGGCCAGAAGGAAAGGGTTACCTCCAACGTCTTCTTGGCCTCTTCCAGTTTTTCAGCATAGCGAGTGTAGAAGATCAGCTGATGGCAGAAGCTCTCCAAGCCAAGACCCAAGTGGCCCTTCTCCAGGTGGAAAAGCAGCTTCCTAGGCACAAACAGAGGGGCAAATCAATGCCACTTCTATCCCACCCCATATAAGCACTTAGAGCACTCTCTGGCCGGTTCACACAGAGCAATTCACTTTTTGCCCCCCAAATAAATGCGGGGGACTCATTCTACCAATGTCAGAAGGATGGAAGAGGCTGACTCAACCTTGGATCCTGGTCAGGATTGAACTCACAATATTCTGGCTGCAGCACAGCAGTTGAACCCCTGCACCATGTGAGCTCTTTCAAGAAGCAACTTGAACAAAGCAGATCAGGACTAACATTCCACCCCAGGCTCAACCCATTCTTCCCCCACACTCTTGGGAAGGGGCGAGAGATCAGGCTTGAGAGAGGATTCTGCTCAAGAGGGATCTGCAAGACTCCTCCTGTTTCAAATGTGTGTGAGAGGGAGGAGAGGGCAGGAAATGGCAGTGAGAAGAATTGGCCACTTTTGAAGGGCTTGGAGCTTGGACCAGCTGATCAGATGGAGAAAGACTGAACTGGATATGCTGCTGGAGGCACATTTGGCATCAAAAATGGGGTAGAAAAGGTAGAGACTATCAGATTGGAGGAGGAGGAGGAGGAAGAAAGAGGAAGCAGAGAGAGATTGGGAATAGTTGGAAAGCGCCATGGAATGGAAGTGGACAGGGCAAAGGAGGAGGGAATAAAGGGAGGCTGTGGTTGAGGCAGCTGGAATGAGGAGAGAGAAGGTTGTGGGAGGTCTAAAGAAGGTGGAGGAGGGAGCGAGGAAAGAGAGAGAAAAGAAAAGAAGGGAGTTGTGGAATGAGAGGCGATTGGTGAGAGTGCCAATCATTGATTAGAGAGAAAGAATGTGAAAATGTTCTGGAAAGATCAAGTAACTAAAGGAAGAGTTTGGAGAGGAGTTGTATGGAGAACCCTGTGCTTAGATGAAAATAACTTGTGGCTGATGGCATGGGTGAGGAATTGGAAGGAGGGGAAGAAAAGGAAGAGAATTTAATTATATAAAACAAAGATCTTCTTCCTGGAAAGTGATGTGCACTTGGTTTCTCTTTCTCCATATATGCCTATCAATTGGGCATCAATTGGATCACACTGTTAAAAAACATCCATTTATAATTATAATTTAGAATTATGAGAACTGTTCTGAAGAGTTAAGAACAGGAAGACGATTGCCATGATGATAGCCAATATGTCGAACGGATGTGGCACCATAAGAAGAAGAAGAATTATGATCTTGGCTGTCTAAGTTTGGCTGTAGATTTTGGATTTAGTTTATTTGGCTCCCTTTTTTGGCATTATGTTTTTTTCTAAGGATTTTTAGCTTTGTATATTTATAGATATAATTTTCTAGTTAGTTGTTATTACTGTTTATCACATTGTATTAGCTTAGAATCTTTAAGTTTTTTGAGGGACGAAAATGTTTATTGTTATTATAATTATACTTCTGAGCCCTAGCTTCATAGTGTATGGGATTTTTACCTACTAAAGCCACCTCCCATTACATCCTGCCACCCTGCGAAATGGCTGTCAGGCATTACTTTGTGGGGGGCGGGGAGGGGGGAGACTGGCTGTTAAAAACCCTCCTCCAATTTGGCTACTCCCTCCTCCTCCTCCTCTATGCCTCTGGCTGCCCTCTTCACAGTCTCTTCACACGTCTAAGTTCCAAGATGACCCTGGCTGCATAAGTAGACATCTTGACCCAGGTAGTCTCCCTGCTCAACATCTCGCTGATGATGTATTCTGGAGACAGCTGTTGTTGAAGATGCCTCTGTAGAATTTTCCATTCTGCATCAAAATGTGGACAATGAAAAAACACATGCTCCACATCTTCCTGCACAGGCTGGCAGACAGGTCACAAAGCATTGTCATCCAGCTTAAAGAGGAGTTGGTAGGCTCTGAAGCAGCCATGCCCCCATCAACAGCCGCAGGGGTTAGTAATCCACCTCTCCATGCTGTCTTGTTGACCACACGTTAATGTCCGGGATGAGACGATGAGTCCACCATCCCTTGGTCAATGTATCCCAGATGTGCTGCCATCACACTGTCCTCTCTGTCCTGGCTTTCATGGCAATTGTCCGCCGTTTTGTCACCTGATTTTCTTGCCTTCGCTGGTAAATCTCTGCCCATTCCTCTGCCATCAGATGGATCGGCATCATATCGGCAATGATACACACGGCATTGTACGAGACTATTCGAAATGCCTGAACCACCCGCAGGGTACTCCTATGGTATATCGAAGTTATTTGTTGCATATACAATGTCCCTGCTGTGGCTTCTGAGCACATCGGGGCTGCATACAGCAACACGGAACTAACAATGCTTGAGAGAAGTCTTTGGCGAGTCTGCTGTGCGTGCATGCATGTGTGCGTGCGAGGAGAGTAGACCGGCTGCTCATTATAGAAGAGCTCGCCCTAGATGTTTAATATCTATCTATCCTGAGCTCTAACTGTTCTCCTATCCAACAGATACAAGGTAATTGCCTAAGTCCTGAGGGTTGAGATCTGTCCCTGCTGTTGTTACCATAAATGTCAAGTTGGTTAACAATACAGTAAGTCTCAATGGATTTATGACAATTTTAGAAGCACCTGATCTTTTAGAAACTACTGTTGGTCAAAACACTCTTGCACTTTTCATACTTTCACTCACTTTTCAGTACTTTCTTCCTTATATCCACAGAAAGGAGAAATGCACTGCAGAATTTACATCATCTCTGAGTTCTTCAATGGAGTACAGTTGTGCCTCGCTTAAAGAGCATAATGCGTTCCACAGGATTGCTCTTTAAGCGAAACACCATTGTAAGTGACCAATTGCGGGGGGGATTGCGAACCCTGATTTATTTGTTAAGCGAGTTTTTGGTTGGTTTTATTTGTTAAGCGAAGCGAACATTCAGAGAAAATTCTGCTCTTTAAGCGAGTTACTCTTTAAGCGAGGAGGCGCTCTTCTTTATGCGAGGTTTGACTGTATTTTGAACCTTGAGCTTGTTGAACTATTCAGATAGTATTGTGAGTTTTGAATACTTCACTGTGCAACATTCATGGTAAAGGAGTAGAAACCCCCCTCTGGGGCACCCTCCACTCCAAGGATACCATACCCATCAGCTCCATCATCATGCCTCAGACCATAGACTCCTTACTTACTGGCTAGCAGAGCAGAGAGACTCCCATGGCCCAATAACGGCCTCCAATGCACCTGGCTTCAGGGTGCCCTTCACTTTCAGAATGGCCACAAAATACTAAGAGGGAGATACAGAACACAGATTTACCTCTCAATATAGTTGGTCCTTGCCTGGTACATCAAACCCCTCCCCCACCCCACCCCACCCCCGCTACAAAAGGATAGCTCCATTAACAACTAACCCTACAAGGAGCAAGAGAGCTGCCTTCAGCCGCTGAGAATCAGCCATATGTTCATAGCCACATGTTCACCTGCTTCCAGGACTGAGGGTCCACAGCTTTCACCCTGCAGTGCCCTCTCCCCACATCTGTCCCACCAACTTTTCTCTCAATTCAGCCAAGCTAATGCACAGGGAGTGGAAGCCCAGAATGGCCCCTGCCTTGCTTGCACTACTCTGACTCTTCCTAATGTGATCCAGCCAGAGAGGCGGGTCAGGCTCCCTCTGGCCCCACTTTTGCAGCCACAGAGGGGATGGACTTCATAGGGGCAGGTGTGGCAGGCTGACCCCCCCCCCCCTAGTGTGCTGCTTGCTTTCTTCACTTTCTAACAGGCTGCACACGTCGCCCTGCTGGCTTTTCTGGAAATGTTTTCAAGAGCTCTTAAATCAGCCATATTAAAATTCAACCATGTTTGGCATGAGAGTCAATAGCAAAAGCAAAGCCATCACACTTCTCTACTCCCCCATAGTGCTTAGTGCATTCTCTGGCCAGTTCACAAGATAATTCGCATCTTGCCCCCAAGGTGCTGATGACTCATTTTGCCAACCTCAGAAGGATGGAAGGCTGAGTCAGCCGTGATCCCTGTTGGGGATCGAACTCCCAATGTTCTGGCTGCAATACAGCAGTTTAACCTGGCTGGCAGGGCAGGTGTGGGGAGGTGGAGAGGGAGCAACCCCTCCCCCTCACTTAGAGCAGGATCACTCCTGCTTTTAAAAGTGTTTAACTAGATTTTTAATTGGTGCAAGTGGCAGGTAGTTTTTCAGTGTTTTTAGGAATTTTAAGGGTTTCTATAGTTTAAACGTTGGGGATTTTATGTAGCCGCCCAGAGTCACATGTCGATTGAGGTGGCTACACAAATTGAATGAATGAATGAACGAATTGCACCCCCAGGGCTTTAGCAAGGCAAAAGATGCTGCAGAATAATTAGCCAAACTGCACTAACAGCTACGAAGCCCAATCCAGACACCCAAGTCCGGTCCCAGGAAGGCCACCATCCCAACCAATCCGGAGTCCCCTAGAAATAAGATCCCCACCACCAGCAGCCCTGGGGACCGTACCGTGGCTACCAAGTCCAGCCGCCCCGAGTAGTCCTGCTCCGTCTCCAGCAGCTTTTTCTCGGCGCGGCGGCGCTGTCTCTCCCAGCGGCTCCTCGACGGCTCCATCGGATCCCGCGTGGGGCTCCTTCTGGACATGGTGGACGGAGGGGGAGGAAGGGAGACAACCGCACCAAGAGAAGGCAAGCTCCGACCAAGACCAAGAGCAGACCAAGGCTGGGCTCGGGCTGGAGGAAGGAAGGAAGGAAGGAGACCGGGGTTCCGACGGGGCCACAACGGCCAAGAGAGCAATACGAGTAGCCATGACAGTTCTACCCGCCAGGAGCGCTTAGTGCCTTCTCTGGGCGGTTTACTGGGAATTGCCGTAGCATTTCTGCCCCCAACATGCTGGGGACTCCTTCTACCGACCGCGAAAGGATGGAAGAGGCTGAGTCAACCTGGATCCCCGTCAGGATCGAACTCTCTACCTTCTGGCTGCAACATAGCAGTTTCACCCCTGCGCCATAGGACAAGGGAAGCGTCGCGGAGGCACCTCCGGGCTGACGCGCCCTCCCCCTCCCCACAGGTGGCTTCCGCTTTCTGCGACCCTCCGATCACACAGGGAGGCAAGGCAGGGGTCAAGGAAGCGCGTGGGCGGCCGGCCGGGCTGGAGGCAGGCTGCCGCCCAAACCCCGGCCCGGGCACCGGAAGCCCAAGAGGAGAGCAGGGCTAAGAAGAGGAAGGCCGCCACCACCTCCCCCCCCCCCCACCGAGACCTGGAGGCAGCGGGCGGCCGTGGACGTTACGCCGCCGGGCAACCCCTGCAGCTGCCCCCACCCACCCACGGGCGGGGCCGAGACCACGCGGGCGCTTCTGCCTCTCGCCCCCCCCCCCGCGCCAACCTACCGACGGCAAAGGCAACCCCGAAGGCGCCCGCCTCGCGTTCAAACCGCCGCCGCCGCCCCCGGGTAGGAGACACCGCCCCTCTGCGGGCTGATTGGACCCCGCCGTTGATTGGGGGCGGTCCTTGGGCGGCCGGTGGGGAGCTCGCCTTGTGTGTGTGTGTGTGTGTGCGTGTGTGCGTGCGTGCGTGTGTAAAGACTTACTCCTTGTCGTAATGCCGCCGCTGGTGTCTGTCTGGCCAAGTTCTTTCTACCGCGGCTGTGGCCATAGAGCGGAGCCTCCTCCTCCTCCTCCTGCCAGCAACCTTCATCTTCGGCCTTCAGGCGGCGCTTAACTAACCTGTCAATCCCGAGGGGCCCAAAGTTTGGGGTGGCGAAGTTCACAGGGAAGTACGGGTGAGGGTCTCCAAGGGGAGTAAATGGTCCCACTTAGACCCAGTTTCATGCCTCCTGGCCTGGGGCTGAAGCCAAAAGGGCTCAGGACCAGAAAGGGACTTGCGGAACTGGATCCGTGGCACTTTTTATATGGATGTCGTGCTGCGGTGCGAAAAGCAGATGGAAAGGCTGTGCATTATATTCCCAGGGCAGTCTGTATGGCTGATTGCCAGGAGGAGAGCCAACATTTGGAATTGGATAATACGTCACTCGAAGAAGAAGACGACATATGTAAGCACGCACGCAGGCAAGCGCACGGGCGCGCACACAGTCCTTTCCCACTGCCCTTAGTGGGGGGGGGAGCAGGGACGCGATCTGACTCCCCCTCCCACCCCCACCCCCCATGGAGACTACGGACTGTGGGCCGCCCATGGCACCATTTCATGCGGCTTGCACGGCCACCCCACCCAGACGTGGAAGCGACAGCCATAAATGTGCCTGCTTCTGCTTCCAAGGTCCAGCCAGCTCAGCTGTCGGGGGACATGGTCAGGCCCGTGGCGTAAAAAGGTGTGAGAACCCCTGGGCTAAAGACGGTACAGCGCAGGCCTTTCTTTTTGAAACGCTGATCCAACCTGGCAGCCCAGGGAGATCAAACAAAGCACAAAGTTAACTTGTTAGCACCTCTTTAAGAATAGAAACATTGTTACCATTGGTGAACTAGATCTTTTCCTTTACGAGTCTCAGCCAGTGGGGAAACTGGCCCTCCCGCGTCCATCCCCCTTGCTGCCCCCCCCCCTGGAACAGAGTGCAGAAGAAGCGGGGATCTTACCTGCTCCCACCGCCCGCGTTCCCTCTCAGGTGTCCTAAAAATGAAAGGCAAAAGTTTTTCTCTCTTTCGGTCCAGCGAAACCCTGACAGGCAATAGACCTGGGGCATCATTCGCTGGAGAGCCGCCAGGCGGCAAGCTAGGGGCGAAGGGGTGTCAATGGGGAATTTCCCTCTCCTTCACAACCTCGTAGTGGGCGGACATCCCCCGATAGTAACGGGATAAGCGTTAAATAACCCCTGACTCCCTAAAAGGGCCAATGCCTGCGGTTGGAGGAGCCCCTTTTTAGGTGGTGTTGACCCCCTCAGTGGAGGAAATGCCACTGGAAACCATCCTATCGGGCCCAATGGCAAAACAAGGGGTGGAGGTACCATGTCACTATTCTGATTCCCAAGGTTATGGAGGAGGAGAGGACGTGTCAGATGGACTGGCTGTGAAGATACACCTTGTCCATATCCTCAAGGCTGCGGCAGTCCATTGCAGTCCCAGTGTTAAATCCTGCATGTCACATTTGATATGAAAAGGCTCTGAGATCATAGTGTGTGGGTCACTTCAGGGCAAGCTGGGATCCACCTTAAATAAATTTACGCCAATGAAACCTTCAGAAAAAATGTATACTCGGACATGAGTAGACATAGGACTGCCTGCTGTAGATTCAGCATCCCCTCCTCATGCTTTGTTGTTGTCGAGGAGTCCCATCTTCATTCTCAGTGTCTTGAAGTGGTCTCTTGGCAGTGGCTTGGTTAGGAATTCATCTGCCATCTCTCCTGTTGGAAGTCAGTCAGTTGTGTGAGGCTTTGCTCATTCAGCTCCCGCACGGACTGGTATTTCATGTCTATGTACAGTATTTTGCTCCAACATTGATCTTGTCCATCTGCATAACCCAACTCTGATGGTCTCCCATGAGTGGCAGAGGCATCTCTTCCAAAACCCAACCAGGAGCAGTGGCCACAGGCCAGATTTAGTCTTCTTGTCAGAGAGGTGGCAGAGTGATCTGAGCTTACAGAAATTAGACATTACTCCTGTGCCATGGTTGGATCACTATCTGGTGACTCTGGACTTTCTGGGGGTGAGGCTTCACCGCCAGGGAGGCAGGGCCTGTTAGATGGGCCTGCCCCCGGCAACTGATGGATCCTGATGGACTCCAAAGGGAACTGGAGGATATTCCTCTGTATCGGCAATACGATTCGCTGAGAATCTTGTTGGGCTCTGGAACAAGAAGGCGGCGCTGGCCTTTGACGTAATTGCACCACTATGACCTCTCCATGCTCATAGGCATCGCTCCTCCCCATGGTTCATAGAGGAGTTGAGGGTACTCAAACAGGCAAAGAGATGCCAAGAGCATTGCTGGGTAAAGACCCGGAGTGAATACGACCGAACACTCACGAGAGCTGTGATTAAAGCCTATCTAGTGGCGATGGAGGTGGTGAAACGTCAATATTTCACCGCCCTCATTGCCTCTGCTGATAATTGCCCAGCAACCTTGTTCCAGGAGACCAGGTTCCTTCTCGGTAGAGAGTGTGTGTGTGAGAAAATCGCTCTAACTTTACCATCGGCTAGAGAGGCGCACCTCTCTAGCACTAGAAGGAGGGCCTTTTCAATGTCTGCTCCGGCCCTTTGGAGCCTCCTGCTAATTGATTTGCGTCTCCAGATGGAGTTGTTGCCCTTCAGGAAAGGTTTAAAGACATGGCTGACAGGACAGGTGTGGGGTGCCAGAAGTAGGCCAACCCCAATCTATTGGTTAATCCAGTAAATGCTCTCTCTCTCTTTATCTTCTAATTTAATTTAATTTAAATGTTTAATTTTTTAAACTTTGTACTGTATTTTGATATCAGGTAATTTTTATCTCTCAATTTCTTAATCTATTGCTTGGGTGGGTGTTTTAATGGGGTTTTTAGATTGTTGATCTGTTCCTATTCTTCTTGTGAGCTACCCGGAGTCTCTGGAGTAGGGCGGCGATATAAGTCGAAACAAACAAACAAACAAACAAATCTGTACTTCCTCATTGTTCACTAAGTAATATGACTGGAATGCCAGAAAGAACTCTTTAATGAGCTGCTATTTGCTGCCATGATTTATGCCCATGATGGTGAACCTTGGCACTCAAGGTAATTTTGGACTTCAATTACCAGAAGCCCAGATCAGCACTCCTGCTGATCAGGTCTTCTAGGAATTGAAGTTCAAGAATACCTGGAGTGCCAAGGTTCACCACCACTGATTTATGCCATTGTAGCTATGCCAACATAAATAACCAATAGGATGTGGACCATTTCTCCCCACAAGCGATGTTTGATGGTGACAGATCCTAACAAGTTAAGTTACTGCCCAGCTGAGGACTGGCAAAAATAATAATAGGTGGTGCATTTAAACTAGGACATAATGTGTCACAGATCACTTCGACAGGCAGTGTATATCAAAGGGATCTTTGCTCTGCTAAGCTCCACAGCTACTCCCATAGAATGACCTCCTTCAACTGGTAATCTTGGAAGCCCAAGCCCAGGATTCCAGAAATAAGAGACAGAAGGAGGACCACGGAAGCCGAGTCCTCCCCAGTGCTCCCTCCTCGCCCCCAGTCTGAGCAGGAATACCTGGAAGAGTGGAAAATATTGATCCAGCATGCAGCAGCAGTACCAGATAAAGTCCATGCCAGGCGTGATGGGCGAGTTTGTGTGTGCATGTTGAGTTTGAAAAAAGAGAACAGGCAACATTTTCATGCCTTTGCACAAGGCACTTCCTGGCCCAGGTGGGGAGGGTAGGTGGAATTGGGGGGGGGGGGATGGCTCCCTCCTGTTGGTCTGTGGAAGCAAAGCCAGTAAAGAGCAGAATGACGCTTCAAACCCCTGTGGCTTTCCACTTGGGTATGTGCTTTCATGTACTCTGTGTCTTCCGGCATGCAAAAAGGGACTACCCTTATGCCCAATAAAATCTAGTTAATAATTAAGCTGGCACAGAGGTGCTCGCTGATTTACATTCACACCGAACTATGATGTGACCATGCTTTATATGCAAGGATCCTAGAAAAGTTATGGGGAAAAGCCACCTCACCGGTTTTGCCCTCTTTCCTACATCTTTAACCCCAATGGGTCATTTTATTTATTTATTTATTTTACAGACTTCTATGCCACCCTCCTCAAAGAGACTCAGGGCGGCTAACAAAAACTTAAAAAGATACATAAAAACACAATATAAAATCCAATTTAAAGATTATTAAGATATTAAAATATTAAAACTAAACAAGTTAAAAGATTTTAAAAAAATCATACAATGAGAGAGAGGGAGGGGTCAAATGAGCCAACAAGCTGATGTAACTGTCTGACCCAGACCCCATACCTGTCCCGCCAGCCAAGTCTTAACCCCCTTCCTAAAGAGCAGCAACTCCGACTGGAGAAGTAGCTCAATTGGCAGGAGGTTCCATAGGGCCAGGGCGGACACAGAGAAGGCCTTTCTCCTAGTGCTAGGGAGGTGTGCCTCTCTAGCCAATGGTACAACCAGAGCGAGTCTCCGGTCTGTTCTGGTGGGACGGACAGATGTTCTTAGGGTGATGCGGTCTCTTAGGTATCCAGGCCCACTACCATATAGGGCTTTAAAGGTAATGACCAGCACCTTGAATTGCACTCAGAGACACATTGGCAACCAGTGCAGCTCCCTGAGCAATGGTGAGGCGCGAGCATAATGCCCGCTGGTCTTGATGACTGCCAATATACATGAAGTGCTTCACCTCAGGTAACCTTCCCTCAGCCTTTGGCAAACCAACTTCTCCCCTAGAACTCCCGGCTGAGATGATTGGGCCAAGCCCTTTCCAGTGCCTTTGGGATGAAGCTGATTACACAGATCTATTTCTATCACCAATGTGGAATATGCATTCCAGACTGGTTACCCTTGGAAGTTTGCTGTACTGGAGCGGAGACCAGGACTGCATGCTCTGTCAGTTCTGTGGGAGCCCCCAATCACCTTTCCCAGAGCATCATCCACAGTGAACCTCTGGACTGGAGAGTGTGTGTGTGTGTGTGTGTGCTTGAAAGGAAAGCACTGGAGGGAGTCACATAGTCTTTGTGGTGGTGCAGTGTCTCCATCGCCCTGGTAACAAGTGGACCCGGGATTGGTAGAATACTTTCTGAAAAGGGGGCCATTACTGGATTAACTTGGAGGGATGGAACAGAAAACTCACTCCAGACAGGAGAGGCCAGGACAGGAGATAGGTGGGTTTATACTGACCGTATTGGTATTTTGTGTGTGTGTGTGTGTGTGTGTGTGTGCGCGTGCGCATGCATGCATGTGTGTGTTGATTGTGAGGAGGGATGGCCAGCCCTCCATTTAAGAACTAGAGCACCATCACCTGCCACTCTGATTGGGGGGCGGGGGAGGCAGACCACCTTCTAATGGTGCCACAAATTAGAGGGAAACAGTCATGTCAAGTCAAATCATTACAGCTACATGCCTATTATTTTTTCCATAACCTGAGCTTAGAAAACAGATGGAGACAAGTCCATAGGTTTTTTTTTTATTATGGATAAGAGTCTGAAGGGAAAGTGGGCCATAGAAGGAGTTCTGGCACAGAGTCCAGCTCCCCTCCCTCTGGGGAGAGACTGGCATCCTTTTCCTCTGCTAGGTAAAGGCCAACGTCTCCCTTGCTCGAAAGCCTGTAATGTCTGACTCTAAAGGAGTTGGTGCATCTCTGTTATACAACCAAAAAGCCAGCATTGTCTGCATCTGCAGACACTTCCATGGTCAGGTGGCAGGCATGACTGGACACTGGAGTGCATGGAATGCTGTTACCTTTCCACCAAAGTGGTCCCTAATTATCTACTTGCAATTTCTTGCTTTCAAACTGCTAGGTTGGCAGGAGACGAGACATGCGATGGGCACTCACTCCATCATGCAGTACTTGGGTCTCGTACTGCTGACCTGCCAACCTTCTAGTTCTCCAGTTCAGTCTGTCTTAGCCACTAAGCCACCCACAGTCCTCTTTTTACTCTGTTACTACTGTACTAAATCAGCAGGGAATTTTATTTGATGTCTCTACCCCAGGCTGGGGTTGTTTCTACTAAACTACCTAACCAGACAAATGGTTCCTCTAAGATGATTATGCCTGCCTATGTGCTTACTTACTGTCAAATTCCCTATACAGTCAAACCTCATATAACACTAAAACCTGGTTCCACAAGTCTTGATGTTATATGATTTTTAGTGTTATCCAATGCATGTTAAAATCCTATGGGAGCCATAGAGATACATTGTAACCACACAGGCTTTAGCTGTTGTTATCTGAACCATCCCATAGGATCTTAATGTTATCCGATGCAATTCTTCCCCCCAGATTCCTTAATGTTATGCGATTTTCGTGTTATTCGATACTAATGTTATATGAGGTATTACTTGTACTATACCCTATAACTTGGAGAAAACACCCACCCACCCAATCTAATTTACAATAAAGACCTGCAAGAGGGAAGACCAGGCGTCTCGTGGCCTCATTGGCTGAACTTTACAGACTACGGGTGCAACAGATCTGCCAGAGGACTCTGGCCTGCAAAAGGGCCTTGGAGCCAGTGTGACAACGGACTGACCCACAAGGTGGTGGTCCCGGATGAGGATGGAGGCCAGTCCCGGAGTGGGGGGAGGGACAGAGCTCGTCTTTGTGGGGAAACACATGGGAGCATCTCATGCCACAAGATTGGAACTTCCGCCAGGCAACCCTCCAGACTGAAGGGAGTGGCCAGGTTGTCTTTCAAGTAGAGGAGGCGGCGGCCTGGAAGAGAGTCCTGCAAGAAGGGGAGGCTATCTAAGTACGAGGCATGTGCCCATGTGCGAGAACCAAATCCCATCACCAGTCAGGCATTGGAGAGGGTTGGCACAAATTGTTGCATGGCCCCCAAGAAAGACCCTGGCTGGCGTGGGGTGAGCCTTGCATTTAGCACTCACCGTGTGGGACAAGCTGTCAGCGGGGCTCAACCAGAGGCCAAGGCAACCCTGTGGAGAAGTTCCCAGAGGTCTGCCTCATGTCTCTCTGATTCTAGCCGAAATGCCTAGGCTTCCCATTGGCTTCTGTGCCTGATTTAAGGTATTCGTCCTAATCTATAAACCAGGGGGGCTCAACCTTTTAAAGCTGGGGCCCGGGTCACGCTCTCTCAGATAGCTTCCGGGGAACGGGGTGTGTGTGTGTGTGTGTGTGTGTGTGTGTGTGTGTGTGTGTGTGTGTGTGTGTGTGTGTGTACAACCATTTTGCTCTTCCTTCACCACATAGCACTTCCTGGTGTGGCGGAGGCAGTGGGGAGCCACATGAAATGGTGCCATGGGCCGCATCCAGCCTGTGGGCTGCAGTTTGAGAATCCCTGCTATAAGCCCTTCATGGCTTGGGATTTCAGTACCTGATGGAGTATCTCTTCTGACTAAATAGGCCCAGGGGCTTCGCAGCCCTCCTTGGGGTTAAGCCCCTGCCTTGAGGAGGCTGGACAGGGCTAGGCCTTCCATCCTTCCTATGCCAGACCCTTCCGTCTCTCCAGAAAATCTTGGAAACTCCTGAGGGCCCAAATGCACAAAGAAGTGGTTCACTGCAATCTGTCGTGTTGTTCAGTCACACAGCTGAATCCAGCCCTTTGCAACCCATGGATGGCAGCATGCCAGGCTCCTCTCTCACCTGCCATCCTTCAGAGCTCACCTAGATCTTCGTCCACTGCGTCCATGATGCTGTCTAACTGTCCCATCCTCGGCCGCCCCTTCTCCTTAAGCCTTCCATTTCCCCCAGCACCAAGGCCTTCTCCTCTCTTCTCATTTAGTGGCCAAAGTACTTGAACTTCTTCTACCCCTCCATCTACCCCTTTTCTAATCACAACCTGCCCCTCTACCAACTGGTAGAGGGGGGGGATTATTACATGGTCTGCTTGGCCCGGCTGGAAGGTCCTTCTGATTAGACCTATTGTGTCAAGACCGTACTTTCTCGTTTTTTAAAAAATGATGCCTGCATGCCAGTCTGGCCAAGTGACCCTTCTATGGCAACAGAGTAGACCCTACTGCCAATGAACGCCAGGCAACCTACTAACAACCTTGGATGGCAAAGTCCACAGGGAAGGGTGATAGTCCCCAAGTGGATTAAATCCTACTTGAGTCCCTCTTGATGGAGGGCAGCAGCAGCTTCATCCATCCTGGCCTTCTGGGGCTAAGGAGGACTTTGCGTCCCAAAAGGGCTCAGGACCAGAGCATGACGCATGGAACTGGATCAGTGTGGCATGCATGGGTGTCACGCTGTGAACCAGAAGGCAAACGGAAGACCAGTGCATTACTATATTGTTCCCAGGACAATCTTCATGGCTGAGCGCCAGGATGATAACCGATATTTGGAATTGGATACGGCACAAGAAGAAGAAAATGCATGCATGCCAACTGCCCCCATCCCATGTATCAGTACACGCCGGCAAGGTGGCGGCGGCCGCGGCGACCTTGGCCAGGGAAAGGCCAGCCCGTCCCGTCGGGCCATTCAGTCCACCTGCCCTGCTCCGCCCCGCCCTAACCCCTCCCCGTCCCTCCGGCCCGGGCGCTCCCGTCCTTCCTCGATTGCTCCAGGCGGCCGGGAAGCGGAGATGCGCGCCCGGGAGGAGAAGCTGGCGCTCCCGGCGCTGCTGCTGCTGCTGCTGCTGATCTCTCCCGGAGAAGCCTCGGCCCGCCGCAGGCGAGGGGAGCCGGTCGAGGACCTGCCGCCTTCCCGTCCAGGTGAGGTGGAAGAGCGGCAAGGGTTGGGGTCCCTTCTCCGGATCGCTACCGCGGACCCCGGGCGAAGAGGAGGAGGACCGGCAGGCAGGCAGGCGGGCGGGCTGGGGCTCCGGTTCCCTGGGGAGGGGAGGCGAGGTGAGACGAGGCGAGGGGAGGGGGCGGCCGCGGCCACAGGTGTGTACCTGCCGCGGCACTTGCCATCCCCACTGCGCGCTCTCCGAGACTCCCGCTTGCTTCCCCCTCCGCTCCGCCGGCCAGGAGACTCCCCCCCCCCTCTCCTGCCCTTTCGGCTCCAGGTGGCGGCTTGGCTTACTTTGTTCCTGGCGAGGCGGGGTCCGAAGGGCGGGGCGGGGGGCAAGGGAAGGCCGAAGGGATCCAGGCGACGCTCGGCCGGGGAATGCCTGCAACCCCTCCTTACGGCTGGGTCTGTCCCTCCGAACACTTTACGTGCATCGGAAGGTAAGGCCGGGTGGGGTGCGAAGGCGGTGGTGGGGATCAGGGGAAGTTTGAGGTCCGCCTTCTTGGACCACTAAGCCCAATCGCATACGCTCTCTCGCCCCCCCCGTCCCCCCCCCCCTTTGGACTGGCTAACCAGGAACAGGCGTGAGGCGTCTTTTTCCTTTCTCTTTGGTTGTTCTTCTTGTGCCATACCCGGTTCTGAATACTGGCTCTCCTCATGGCGATCCTGAAAACCACATAATGTAGTGGCCTTCCACTTGCCTTCCACGTCGCTAGGAGGAGGGATCCAAGTGTGTATTGTGACTGCCCAATAGCCACTTGGGGGGCTGCCCTGCCAAACCAGAGGGTCAGGAACGGCTGCTTAGTGATTAAAATGCTCCCCTGACATGTAGCTCCAGGTAACAACACCTAGGATGGCCAGGAAAGCCCATAACAAGGCACAGAGGAGGCAGAGCCTTCTCAGTGGGGGCTCCCATGCTGGGGAAAAGTCTCCATCTCCAGAGCTGCATCAGACCCTTTCTCTGGACATTTTTAAGGCTAAAAACAGTCCTTTCCCCAGGACAGTGAGGCGGGGTCTGGTCTTCAGAACACAAATTATTTCTTTGAATCAACGGCTTTCCCCTAACCTGAATGTTGTACACAACAGTCTCCCAGGGCTGTAACTAAGAGGCTTATAAAGATCTTCTCTCTTTGGACATTTAACCTTCATTATTATTTGTTTTCTGGCTCTTTTCTCAGTGAATGTTTTAGTTTATTTCTTTTCATTTTTTGTTTCTGACCATTGGAGAGGTCAAATTGTCATGTGTATTTTATGGCTTTTTGTTTTGCTTTGGTTTTATGATGTAACCTATGCAGAGTAGGAATTTTCTCCCAGATGGGTAGAAATGTATGATGATGATGATGATGATGATGATGATGATGATGATATTATTATTATTATTATTATTATTATTATTATTATTATTATTATTATTATTATTATTATTATTATTATTATTATTATTATTATTATTATTATTATTATTATTATTATTATTATTATTATTATTATTATTAAGGTGAAGGGATCACTAGCTAGAAGGTACTGTACAAGGCATCTGACTCCTAGGGGCCAAATGTTTGCCCCTGCCTTTGTGGCGAAGGAGCCTTTGCACAGCCAAGGTGGGGAGCCAAGGTGGGCAGGTAGCCACCATGGCACCAGGACTCCCTCAGGTGTGTTGGGAGTGAGGGCACCTGGTGAACGCCTTCTGCTCCATTCCCTCACAAGGCACACACACGCACGCACACACACACACACACATGCACACACAGAGGCCGGGAGTGGTTGGGCAGGAAGCTGGCTTGACTCCTTTGCCTGCCAGGGGCACTGCTCAGTCTCCCAGGCACAGGAACTTCCTGGGTGCCAGCTAGGCTGCCAGTGAGGGATTACCTGTTGCTGCAGCTCTTGCTGAAGAGGTTGTTCTGAGGGGGGGGGGAATGGCCAGAGGCCAGGAGGCCCACTCAAGGCAGTTCCTCTTCTTTTAGGGTGCGGAAACCAGACTCACCCCTGTAAGGAAATGAAGAAAGGGGCCTTGATTTTGTGGTTTAAAATGGATTCTCTTACTTCACTTTCCTTCCTCTGGTGGGGTGAGTGGAGGTCTCTAAATGGTGGAACAGGTCCTGTGATAGTAGGGTAATGGGCTATATTATCCTTGCCCCCACCTACCTCAGTGCTCTCCCCTCCTTTTCCAAACAGGGGCTGTTTCTGCTTTCCTGACTTTCCCTGGGGAAAGGCTGGGCGCTCTGGCACAGAGGTGTCAGTGGCAGAATGGCATTTCTTGGCTTGAACTTATGTGGGTAGTGTGGGTCACTTCCCACGGAGAGACCCTCCCGCTTGCAATCCTCCTCCTCCTCCTTTTCATGGTTTCATCTGAGTCCAGAAAGCACCCCTTAGCCATTGACAGCCCTCCTTCAGCCTCTGTCCAGCTCTCCCATCTAGCTTGTGTGTGTGTGTGTGGGGGGGGGGGACAGCCGGATGGACGGACAGACCCGTTCACCCCAGGGAAGTCTTGCTCTTTCCAAAGGGATTTGACAGGGGTGTGCTGTACTGTTGACATGCTCTTTCCCGCACTTCATCTGGCACCCTAATGATGAACAGTTTTTATGCTTCTCCTCATGGAGGGGGACTGAGAAGCCTATAGCCAAGAGCCCTTGTGAGCCTTTAAGGTGCCACAAAGCATTTGGGTTCATGACACCAGTGGGGCCTGGAAGTGTCCTCTCTCTCATCTCACCTCCACCTCTCCACCCCGCTGCTGCACTTGGCCATTGCTCTAGGGTGGGTGAGGAACACCCTTTGTGCCGCGGGCAGCTGCCCTCACAGCAGACTTGGGGTTTCCTGTCCCTTCCAGTTGGGCTACCAGGGGTGGTGGTGGTGGTGGTGGTGGTGGTGGTGGTGGTGGTGGTGGTGGTGGTGGTGTTCTGGCTCTCGGAGTCGTCTGTTCCCAGGCCAAAGACAGATAATTGCCAGCACAGGCAAAGCCCATTTTAGACCTAAGGCTGGAAGCATCTGCCGGGTGGGACCTTGACTCCTAGTTGAGATCAGGAGATCCAAGGCACCATCCGGCCTGGCCCACTGGATCAGTTTCCTGAGGATTTGGGCACAAAGTGACAGGATACGGCAGAGCCTTCCTTGTCACAGCTCCTAAAATCAGCAAGAGACTGCAGTAGAGGGAGCTCTCCACTTACCACTAGTCGTGTCTCTCTGTGGGCGGTCACTCATCTTCCTATTGAAAGGAAACCACAAGAAGGCCCATTCCAAAGAAACCCAAATGAGCAGAATATGATGTGGACAGCAGAAGGTTCATGGCTCACATTCCCTTCTTGGGAAAGTTGATAGAGAGGATGATGGCTGGCTAGCAGCAGGTAGTCTTGGAGGAAACCCATCACCTACATCTACATCAGTCAGGGTCTAGGAAGCCAACCCATTGCACTGAAGTGGGGGGTGGGAGGGTGGAGGGCAAATTGGCTTGTGTATGTGCTTTGCAACTGAAGGAGTCAACCTGGAGCCTGTCAGAATGGAGCTCAGAACACAAGTATTGTTTGGGCTGCAGCAGCTTAACTGACATGCCACAGGATGGGGGCTCTTAACGTGATGGGGAGGGGGTAGGAAAGAGCAGCACAACTTCAGGAATGAAGGACTATGCTGCTGCTGCTGCTTCAGATTTGGCCAACCTTCCATGGTTGTTGTTAAGGTTAAGGTGGCACCAGCACTGCAGAAGAGTTGAGGATGGATGGCTGCTCCCAGTCCCCACCCCTCCTGGCCTTTCTTTTAAGATAAGGAGGGGAATGAAGGGGTTGCTGTGTTGCTCCAGGCAAGCAGAGCAGATAAGAAACCAAAGACAAAGGGAATAATTGGTTTGTCAGATCTGAGGAAGTGGGGCTTGATCCAGAAAGCTCAGAGCAAAAGACACACAACCCCATTTTGGTCACTCTTTTTAGTCTTTGTTCTGCTTCTTGCCTGGCAAGGACATGAATGTTTGGCCCCCATATTCCATCCCGAGAGGCAGCTGTGGGCCAGCCTGGATGGGGAAAAGGGCTTGGCAGGAGCCAGGATCAGGCCACACTCCTTCCCTGGCTCTGATGTCCCTTGGAGTGGCAGGTCTCTGCCCCTTCCATGGGCCTGGGAAGGAGGGAGGCCGATCGATTGGATGGTGGCGGGAGGAAAGGCTTGGCTTGGCTTGGCTCAGGAGACCCAAGTCTGCTCCAGGCTTTCAACCCCTTGGGCTGCCAGAAGGGGAGCAGGTAGGCGGTCCTTCTTCCTGGAACTCACTGAGTGCTTCCTTCTTTCTGTCCTTCCCCAGATCCACCTGCACATGGAGCCCACGGCCACTGGAGCTATGCAGGTAAAGGTGTTGTGGTCAAGGCTGCCCTTGTTGCACTCCTCTGGGCTCTTGGCCAGGTGTGTGTGTGTGTGTGTGTGTGTGTGTGTGTGTGTGTGTGTGTGTGTGTGTGTGTGTGTGTGTGTGTGTGTGTGTGTGTGTGTGTGTGTGTGTGTGTGTGTGTGAAGTTAATGATTAGCCTGTCCTTCTCCGTCACACCTGCACTGCTACCACCTCAGGGTCACTCAGGCCCCACCCGAGTCGATCCCAGCCAGACCTAGACCTTGGCTGGCACACCCAGCTCTGCCCAAACCTCTGGCTTGGCGTGAGAATGGGATCTCACTTCTGCCCTTCTGTGCCTACCCTACTGCCATGCTGGAGCACCCCACCCTGGCTGGAAGGAAAGGAAAGGAAAGGAAAGGAAAGGAAAGGGGGGAGTCCTCCTTCATCCCTGCCCTCGCTGGCTTCCCCCTCCCCTACCCCCTCCCTCAAGGCCCTGGTCGGACGAGGACACACACACACACACACACACACACACACACACACACACCATTCTGATTCCTCCCCACCCCCAACCCACCCGGCAGCTCTAGCTCTCCTTTCATTCCCCACTGCTCCATTCACTGCCAGCCTGACGTGCCAGTGGTTGGCATGGATCTGTCCTGCTGCACGACGGATTGCTGGCTGGCAGGCCTAATCCTGCCCTCGCTGCACACTCTGGCCAGCATGAGCCAGCTGCCTCCCAGACCCAGCTGGTTCCCCCAGGAGGGAGGAGAGAGCCGGGGTGGCCTGGAGTCAGTTCATTCGTGAGTGCAACCTGCCCCGTTGCTTGGCTGGACCTCTCTGAGGAGGAAGGCCCTCCCTCCCCTCCCCCCCCCGCCCAGGTTGTTTTTCAGGAGCCCTCAGGCCACATGGCTGTGGCTTCTTTGGCCTTCTCTGCAGCAGAGCCAGGCCAGCCCCTGGGCAGAATCTGATCCCTCTGGCCAACCTGGGGGTGGGGGTGAGGGCTCACACCCCTGCCCGGGCATATGTATGCCATCTGCTATGCGCCTCTCTTCTTAGACTGCTCTCTCTTTTCAGACATGGCCCAGTGGGCATCGGCTTTTCCCTACTGTGACGGCCACATGCAGTCCCCCATCAACATTGACACTGGGGCCACTCTTTTCAGCCCCTGCCTGGAGGGACTCCTGCTGTCCGGTTACGACCTGCCTGCAGAAGAGAAACTCAGGCTGCAGAACAATGGGCACACAGGTGAGAGTTGTGCAGGTGTCCAGGATGAGGGCAGGGCAGGACTAGGCATGTTAGGGCAAGGCAGGGGATGGGAAGGCAGGGGATGGCAAGGCAGGGCTAAGAAGGGCAAGGCAGGGTTAGGGGTGCGGCAAGGCAGGGCAAGGCAAGGCAAGGCAGAGCACAACATGGCAATACAAGGCTAGGCAGGGCCAGGCAGGGCAGTGTGACAAGGCTCCCCCGGGGAAAGCAGCCAAAGCCCTGCTGCTCGCCCACAGGGGAGCTCCCTGCTCCATCCCAGGCTCAGCTCCACCTGGTCCTTAAACTCCTTGCCACAACATCTAGGCAGGAGCAGAGGAAGAAGCGCCATCTTGGCTGGCCTCAGAAGTTGTCCCCGGTCTCAGTGTTCTGCAGCTCCAAAGGCTTTGTGCCTGGGAGGCCCCTTGAAAGGAAAGCTGGGCTTCCAGGGTGTGCCAGTGTGCTTGTGAGAGAGGAGGGTCCTCCAGCACTTCCTACAAGCAAAACCCAATGCAAAAGCAGAAGGCCACGCATGGGTAGCTAACCTGTGGGACTGAGTGCCTTTTGACCCTGGCCAGCTACAGGGCTCTCCCTCCCAGCTCAAGAAGCCTTGAAGTTCCAAGCGTGAGTGGGATGGAAGCTGCCCTGGCTTCTTCCTCCTCCCCTGGCAGTTGGTGTAGGCACAGGGGGAGGGGCGGTAACTTTCTCTGTTCCCTTTGTCGTCCCCCCTTTTTAAAAAATGTTTTGTTATGCCTTGAAAACAGAACCATGTTGTCCATGCGGCTGAAATTTTGAGCCAGATCCAGACTTTGGCATCTTAAGTATGCCGGGGATCTTCCTGTGGAGACAAAGATTGGAAGCACAATTCCCCACTGGGCCTCTTGGGAGGACAACAGCCCGAGCAGCCTTGGGCAAGTGACACCGTCCTGTGGGGTTCCCAGATGAAGGGAAAGGGGAACTGCCTCTGAGGGCTCCATGAGGACCAGAAGCTGGGCTGGGGAAGTCACGGGCTTTGGGCCCCTCCGGTTTCTTTCGGAACAGCTCCTCATTTGTCATGATCCACACACTCAAATTCTTGGGCACTTTCTCTAAAGCACAGACTGGCCTTCTAGGTCTGTTCCAGTATCCATTGGATAGTTGCAAGAAGGGCTCCACTGCCTCCGTTCCCTTTTGGAATCCAGCTTGAACATTAAGCATTTCTCTCTCGATGTAGGATGGAAGTTTTTGTTGTGGCACTTTGAGCACCCCTTTGCAAACTATAGTTTCTGCCAGTAATGCCATGTCATCTGCATATCTTAAATCATTGCCATTTCTTTTTCTAATTGTCACTTTTCTGTTTATTTGGATTTAATTCATTCTCTACATATAAATGGAGTGGATAGGAAGCTGAGATGCATCTCTCTCTCTCTCTCTTTCTGACATCTTTTGCCAGTTGCAAACTCTTCTGTCACTGCATTTTCTGCCCTACTTTTAGACTTGTAGACTCTTGTCTGGAGCATGTAAGACACAGGAGGATAACCACTGGTTGTGACACATCTTATTTTCTTACAACCATTCATAGGTTTTCATGATCTATTCCACATTAAGCTGCTGTGATGTAGAAGACATTTTTGTCTGAAATGCTTTTGTGTACATGACAACAAATATTTTCAATATGAGCCTTTTTGTCATGTGTTGAGTGAGAGGAGGAAGCCCAGCAGAGTTAGAGTCAGTTGAAGAGAACCTTTCCGGGCAGGGCAGGGTGTGGACGGAGGCCTACAGAAGGAAAGTATCTTGGACCAGGATACTTAAGAGACCGCCTCATCCCAAGGACATCTGTCCATCCCACCAGAGCGGACCGGAGAGGCTCTTTGGTTGTGCCATCGGCCAGAGAGGCGCACCTCTCTGGCACTAGAAGGAGGGCCTTCTCTGTGTCCGCTCCAGCCCTTTGGAACCTCCTCCCAATAGAACTACGCATACAGACAGAGCTGCTATCCTTCAGGAAAGGAGTGAAAACCTGGCTGGCAGGTCAGGTCTGGGGAATGGATGGATCAATATCCCCAGCCAGCTGGATGGTTTGACCCCCAGTGCCTCCGAGCTGCAGTGGCTAATTTTTAACTTTTTAAGCTTCTTTTAAATTGTTGTTGTGGATATGCTGTAAATCGCCCTGGGTCCCTTCGGGTAAGGTGGGTGAAAAAAAAGTATGACTAAAGAAATAAAGCCAAAGCCACCCTCTAGATATGCCTGTCTGTCTATCTTCTCTCCCCCACCCCCCAACCACCAGTGGTTTTAAAGCTACCAGAGAGCATGACCCTCAGCGGTGGGGGCTTCCCTCAACCTTACCGGGCGGTCCAGCTACACCTGCACTGGGGCGCTGTACCTGCCAGCCCTGGGTCAGAACACACTGTGGATGGGCATCGCTTTGCCGGGGAGGTAATGTGTGTGTGTGTGTGTGTGTGTGGGTTTTTCCTCCTCCTCCTTGCAGTCCGGCTCTCCTTCAGCTGGCAGGACCGGGATGCTCGTGGGCCTGGAGACCTACTCCCTGGGCAAAGGCAGCAGAGGTCTCCTCTGCCAGGTGGCTCCATGTAGCCTCCGGGTGGCAAGGGCAATCCAACGGCCATCAGAGGGAGCAAAGCAGAAATGGCCTCGGGTTGCTTGGCAGCGGTGGCAGTGGTGGCTCTCACTGCTTTTTTGGCACTGGCATTTTTGTCTCCTGGGGAGAGAGGGCGGAGGGCCCAGGGAGGGATGGGGAGGGGCTTCCGTGTGTGTGTGTGTGAGGGAGGGAGGGGTCGATTTCCCTGTGCTGGAGATTCTCTCTCTCTCCATCTGGTTCCAGATCCATCTGGTCCATTACAGCTCCCAGTTTAGCAGTTTCCATGAGGCTGTCCAGGAGCCCGGAGGGCTGGCTGTCCTGGCGGCATTTCTGCAGGTGACGTTTGTAGGGAGGACAGGGCGGGCGACCCTCCTCCATGGGGTGGTGGTGGTGGTGGTGGTGGTGGTGGTGGGACTCAGCTGGGCTCCGAGTCTTCACCCTCTGCTGCTCTAATGGGGGCCACAGGGGCCCCCATTGTCTCTTGCCGCAGAGAGGCTGGAGCTGGAGGCTGTGCTTTGTGAAGCCCACCTAGGCAGGGAAAGGCAGAGCCATGCTGGCTCTTCGGCTTTGAAACAGAGATGAGCACTGAACCTTAGAGTTGGATACGACTGGATTCCGAGCAAGGAAAACCTTTACCTTTACCCTTACTAATTTTATTTATTTATTTGTTGGATTTATATAACCACCCTTTTTGTCTAAGCGACCCAGGGTGGCTGACAACATCCGTTAAAACCTATATTAATTAATGTTAATTAAAACAAAGTACTGTACTGTAAAATTATCTTAAAACATTGATGAAAACCTCCCCAACCCCCTTAAAAAGAAGGACACCCGAGCAGGACCAAGGCAGGACACCTGGCAGGGCGAAGCAGGCCAGTAGGGCTGGGTTGTGGCACCCGTTGAATTCTCACTCTCTGACTCTTCCAGGCTGGGGCTGAGGAAAACGAGGCATATCAGCACATCCTGGGATCCCTGAAAGAGGTCTCTGAGGAAGGTAAGAGAGGGTGAGAGGGGCCTTGGCCTTCCCAGGGGGACTCCCCTCTCCCTGGCCTTCTCTGCTCTGTGGCAACTGAGGCGTCACCCCTGGCCCTCCACAGGCGGCTGCCTCACTGACACGCTTCTTGGGTAGTAGTGAGGGCTCTTGCCTGGCAAACACACCTGGGATGCCTGGGAAATGGCTTTCCAGGCGGACCTCCAGTCCTCGCCCCACGGCCTTCTCCTTGGCTGGGGTGATGATGCCCCTTTGCCTGGCAGGAGGGAGAGGGAGCCCATGAAAGCACACCTTTCCATGCAGTCAGGCCTGCAGCTGCCCAATGGCCTGACGGCTCCCTTGCTCAGCAGCCATGCAGTCTCTTCCTCCATGGCAAGCAGGGGAGCCCGGGCTTCGTGCAAAAGCGAGCTAGGGACCCTGCAGGGTTGGTTCTCTGTCCCCTGGTACCTGCGTTCCTTTTGACATTGACCTTTGCGGCCGGAAGGGAAGTTTTGCCCAGCGGAAGATCCACCAAAGCGGCTCTTTGCTGTCGGCTGTGCAGCTGCCAGTGAGGGTGGATGGGAGGAGTGGCCCGAGAGAGTGGGGGGGGGGCACAGCCACCGGCGCCACAGGTGGCCTCTTGCCACCCGGCTCTGCCTTGACCCATCCAGAGACATTTGCCCAGTGCACATGACAAAAGGTTAGCATGACCATGTGGGGAGTTGCTCCTCTCTGACAATAATGATGATGATCAAGAAGTCCCACACGGGGGTGGGGGGAGATATGTTTTCTTGTGCTGCGCCTTTCCCCCCATGGGGAGCATGGGCCTCTCTGGGCCTCTTCACCCCACCCCACCTTGGGCATCGTTGTCTCACTGGCGGCTCTTTCCAGGGCAAGAGACGTCCATTGCAGGCTTTGATGTGGCCAAACTGCTTCCTCTTGACCTCAGCCGCTATTTCCGCTACAACGGCTCACTGACCACTCCACCCTGCTTTCAAACCGTGAACTGGACGGTCTTCAACCAGACCATTGCGCTGTCCCAAGAGCAGGTCTGTCTGGGCAGGGAGGGTGGGTAGCAGAAAGCGTGGCTTCGAGTGGTAAGCCACTGCCTTCTGGAGGGCTGGTCTTCCTTCAGGTCCAGTGGGCCTCCTCTGCACCCCTTTCCCCATCCTCCCACCTTTGGGGTGCCTCGGCCTGGGCCGGGCTCCATGAACTCAGCGGGTTGTCTCTTGCTCTAGATCTCCATGCTGGAGGACACCCTCCGGGGAGACAAAGACCAGCCCCTCCAGGGCAACTTCCGCCTGGCCCAAAGTCTGGAAGGTCGAAGGGTTCTAGCAAGCTTCCTGGAGACCCAAACCCCAGAGGGCTGGCCCCCAACAGGTAAGGAGCTCCTGAGCTTAGCCTGTCCATTTTGTTTGGGGTGTGGGTGGGGGGCACCTTCTCCTGGGGCTTAGAGGGAGGGCAGGGGGTGGGGGGAGCAAGTGGCTTGGCCACAATTGAATTTATTCATTTTTAACTCAATATGTCCAGGTTTCTAACCACCAATTAACACAGAAACAAGGCATGATGTGTTTAGTCTGTATTGATCCTTCCCACTTCCCCAATCAGTGACATCACTTAAGTTGTTGTTGTTCAGTCGCACAGTCGATTCCGACCCTTTGCAGCCCCATAGACCGCTGTCCACCAGGCACTTCTGTCCCCCACCATCTTCCTCAACTCGCACAGCTTTGTGTCCATTGTCTCTACAATACCATCTAGCCATCTCATTTTTGGCCTCCCCCTTCTTCTTTTGCCCTCCACCCTTCCCAGCATCAAGGCTTTCTCAAGTGAATCTTCTCTTCTTATTTGATGTCCAAAGTACTTTAGCTTCATCTTTACTATTTGACCTTCTAAGGAGCAGGGTTGATTTCTTCTAAGATTGACCTATTTGTTCTCCTCACTGTCCAGGGGACTCTCAAAACTCTCCTCCAACACCACATCTCAAAGGCGTCTATTCTTCTGCGCTCAGCTTTCCTAATGGTCCAGCTCTCACAACCCTACATTGCCACAGGGAATACCATTGCTTTGACTATGCGAATTTTTGTTTGCAATGTGATGTCTCTACTTTTCACTCTGTTCCCCAGGTTTCTCATAGCTTGTCTCCCAAGAATCAGTCACCTTTTTATTTCATGGCTGCAATCTCCATCTGCAGTGAGCTTGGATCCTAAGAAAGTAAAATCTGTCACTGCTTCGACTTCTTCCCCATGTATTTTCCAGGGCCTGTTGCCATTATCTTGGTTTTCTTTATATTGAGTCTCAAGCCAGTTTTTGCACTTTCTTCTTTCAACCTAATCAGGAGCTTCTTTAGGTCCTCCTCACTTTCTGCCATTAGGGTGGTATCATCTGCATATCTCAAATTGTTGATGTTTCTCCCGGCAATTTTGATCCCAAATTGTGATTCCTCCATCCCTGTATTGCACATTATGTGCTCTGTGTATCAGTTGAATAAGCAGGGTGACAATATGCAGCCTTGTCTTACTCCTTTTCTTATTCCAAACCACTCTGTCTTTCCGTATTCTGTCCTAACTGTTGCTTCTTGATTCATGTACAGATTTCTCATGAGGCATATAAAGTGTTCTGGTATTCCCATCTCTTTAATTACTTGCCACATTTTGTTGTGGTCCACACAGTCAAAGGCCTTAGTGTAATCAATGAAACAGAAGTAGACTTGTTTCTGATATTCCTTTGTTTTTTCCATGATCCATCTTATGTTGGCAATGTGGTCTTTGGTCCCCCTGGCTCTCCTGAACCCTGCCTGCACTTCTGGTAATTCTCTCTCCACGTGCTGCTGCAGTCTATCCTGTATTATCTTGAGCATCACCTTGCTATCGTGTGGGATGAGCGCAATTGTTCGATAATTTGAACATTCTTTGGCTTTACCCTTTTTGGGGATTGGAACATATACAGATCTTTTCCAATCATCACTTAAGACTAACTAATAAACAGCAAACAATGGGGGCACCTGTAACGAAGTTTAAACAAGGTGGCAGATATTTAAAGGAACGGCAGAGATGTAAATTTCTTTTCTAAAAAGAAACCCAGGGAGCAACAACACTGACCCCACTACAGAAGTTTAAGTGAAATGACGTGGGTTTATTGAAAAGCAGCCGAGTGAGAAAGTGGGAAGCCTTCCACTTGTCCACTGTTTGTGTGTCTTTTCCTAACCTTTCCCTCTTTTCCCCTACCCTTTGGCCTGGCTCTATCTGGGGCAAGTGTGCCAGTGAGTGCCTTGTGCTCACCCACTGGAGGGTGCTGTGAGAGAGAGAGAGAGAGAGAGAGAGAGAGAGAGAGAGAGAGAGCTTGTGTGCTGTGGTCAGTGACAGGATCTTTTGTGGTCCTTTGCTGCAGATGGAGAAGGAGGCTCTCCTTGGACGCTGCCTCCCCACAGGTCTCTGGAGGGAAGGGACGGATCCCCACCTGCAGAAGGTAACAGTGTGTTCCAGCCAGAAGGGTCCAGAAGGGTCCTGGGCCATTGCTCATTCTGCTTGAGGACTCTGCTGCATGGGAAGGGATAGGTGTGGCCTTTTTTTTTGGTGGGGGCTGTGATTTCCTGCTGGACCCCCTATAGAGTGTAGAAGTTGGGGGGCTGGTCTGGGTGTGCCCAGGAGGGGACCCTTCCACAGCTGGGCTTCTCCATCGCCTGTGGCTCTTGGGAAGGATGAGGCCCAGGGCAGGGACTGGAGAGGCCTTTGGAAACCACTGACCCTGCAGGCTGTCCAACCCCGGAGGGGGGCCCTTTGGGGTGGGAGAAGGAAGGTCCTCCCCTCCTGAGGCATAGTGTGGGAGGTGGGCCGGGGGGGGGGGGGCAGCCTGACCCAGGCGGCACTTTTGGGGGCCGGTAAAATTTCACAATAAATAGGACTTTCCCACCGCCCCTGGACTTCCTAGCACCCTCCACCACCGCCCTGGGCCAGGGCACAAAAGGCTGCTACAGTGGCAGGACGAAGAGGCCGCTGCAGGGACAGGTGCCGGGAGCCTCCCCCACCACTGGCGTCCTGGGCGCCGCTCAGGGAGCGGGGAATTTGGCTTATGCCCTGGGCGGTTGAAACCCACACTATGGGACTGTTTCCCTCCTCCTTCAGGAGAGCAGAGGAATGGGCCACATAGCCACCTCTGACCTTTGGGGAGTCAATGAAGGCAGGGCTGAGTTGGGGGTGGGGGGCTCCACTGCACCCTTGGGCAGTCTGGCAGAAGGCCCAGCTTTGGAAGAAGGCCCAGCTGTGGGGTTGACTCTTCTCTCTCACATCATGGGCTACATAATCCTTGTTGAGGGGAGGGGGGAGGGGAGATTCTGTTCATCAGCAATTCTGCTTCTCATTCATTTTAACACAATCCTCAAAAATTTTATATCTATATCTATATATCTATATCTATATCTATATCTATATCTATATCTATCTATCTATCTATCTATCTATCTATCTATCTATCTATCTATCTATGGGTTGTCTATTTCACTGCCATAAACTACCCAGAGTGCTGCTTGCACCCTTTGGGGAGGGGTATTAAATATACTGCTGTGTGGCCCTGGTTAGGGATAGTGGCCAAGAGGCCGAGCTTGATGACCAGAAGACTGGCAGGTCAGCAGTTCGAGAGGGCTGCACAACAGAGTGAGTGCCTGTCATCTGTCCCAGCTCCTGCCAACCTAGCAGTTCCAAAGCAAGGAATTGCAAGTAGATAAATAGGTACAATGGAAATGTCTGCAGACACAGACAGTACTGGCTCTTTGGCTATAAGCAGATATGACTACTGAACCCCTGAGTTGGACATGATTGGCTTTTGAACCAGTCAAGGAAGGCCTTGACGTATCAAGTCAGTCAGTCAGTCGCATTGACAGCTGCTGCTGCTGCTGCAGCTCTGACTTCTGCCAGGCGGAATGTCTTTCAGGTGGGATCCACTCTGTGGGACCAGGTAAGGGTGGAGAGGGCTTTGCTCACCTGCTTCAGCCCAGAGGGAGCAGCTCTTTGACTCCCCTTCTCACTTTGCCCCTAGAAGGTGCTGCTCCTCCTGAGAAGCGGGCCGGATCCTCTGTGCACCCAGGTAAAGGAGGCCTTCTTTGCCCTCCCTCCCTCCCTCCCTGGTACTGCCTGCCACCCAGCTCTTGGGTGAGAGGAATTTTTGACCTTCCTGAGCCTCCGAAGCTTTTCTGCCCACGTCCTCCCCACCCACCCCATGAGCACTCAGCAACTTTTACAAACCTGTTTCTGAACACCTGCCAGCAAACTGAATGAGCAGAGAAGGAGCTAAACAGCTGGTGCTCAGAAGAGGAGACACACACACACCAGAAACAGCCCCTTCTTTAAAGGGGGGGGGCTGTAGCAGTTGGTCTGTCATGGGGGGCTCACAAAAGAGGGGGCAGGTGGGCCTTCAAGGAGGACCTGCAGGCCACACGGGCTGAGCAGCACACAAGGACCAAGGCCCCCCCCCTGCCCCCTGCTCTTTTCTGCCCTTGGAGGCCCAGGCCCCACCTCACCCCCTCCCCTTCATGTGGCTTTTCTACACAGGTGACATCCTGGCTGTTCTCTTTGGGATTCTTTTTGCCCTCAATGGGCTTGCCTTCCTCCTCTATGTCCTGAAGCACCAGAGGCAGAAGTGCAGGTGAGAGAGAGAGAGAGAGAGAGTGAGCACACCACCCAACCCAGATGCCTTTTCCTCCAAGAGGGGTGTCTTTGCCCCAGGACTCCGTTTTGGGTCATTTGTGTGTGTGCGAGATCATCTCTGTGCTCTTGGCAGGAGGCATCCAGGCCTCGGATCTCAAGGGGGGGGGGGCTGGCTCTGTGTAAGAAGCCCCCCCCCCATGGCTTGACCTTCTCCTGGCAGATCAGAGGCTCCAGTGGCCAAGGCCAGCGTCATCTACACCCCAGGAGTCCCCACGGAGGAGGAAGAGGATGCCTAGGATGAGGCTACACCCCTCGCTCTCCCCCCCCCCCCCGGTTGCAGGCCAGGAGGAGACTGGCTGCAAGTCGGTCTTGGACACACACAGTGAAGGTGAAGGCATGAAGCCACCTAGGCTGCTCCTCAGGCCCCTTGACCAGCACCACCTCAGCTCCTCCTGGCCAGCAGTGGCTGGATCTGGCCCACTCAGGGAGGCCCTGTTGGGCTTGAGCTGGAGGAAGAATGGGGGCTGAGCAATGTGGGGACCCTGTGCTTTGCCTATTGAGTTTATAGATTGGGGGGGGGGGTTACTGAATACTTATTTCATAATTCCAAAGGAGTAAAGCCTGGTCAAGAATATTCAACATTTTGGAAATAGGGGATAAGATACTAATAAATGAATAGATAGGTTTATTTAGAGAGGTACGGATAAGAGAACAATGTGCAGGGTACTCATTGTAGATGTATTATTAAATGTTTAAATTTGTAAGATAAATTTTTGGTAATATTTAGTTTTGATTTAAATGCTGTGATGTTTGTGTTTGTTTTCTGTTGCAATACAAATTAAATTTCATTGTAAAAATAATGAGCCAAATCCTGCTGCCCACGTAGCGGCAAGGACAGTGAGGGGTGGGGAGCTTTTCCCCATCCAGTCAATATCTCCCCCCCCCTTGCCCCATTCCAGAGCCTTCCGCTCTGTTGCCATTTAAATACAGGAGTTTGTCTTTAAGGTGCCACAACCATGTCTCCGATAGGCTTGAAACACAGACTAAGACACACACACACACACACACATCCTTCTCAGCATCCTTCAAGCTCTTCTCACCCAAGGCCTCCTCCTTTCAAAGCATCCTGCCCCCCCCCCCATTGACTCTGTTGATTTCCCCTTTGTACAGAGTGATCAGAGATGCCAGAGTCAGAATGAGCATATCTTGACACTGGATGGCCTTCCCTAGTCCCTTCCTTGCTGCTCTTCCAGCTCTCCTTCTTCTTCTTCCTGGACTGCAGTTTCCATCTGGATTGATGGCTGAAACAGGGGAATATCGGGGGGGGGGGGGGGGGAGGAACCACTGTAGCACTTTAAAGACTAACTGCTATATATTAGTCTTTAAAGTGCTACAGTGCTTTTTATTTTGTTTTGTTTATGTGCCTGAACCACAGATGAACACGGCTACTATTAAAAAAAAAAAAAATGAAACAGGGGAGACCATCTATTTTAATTTCTTCACTGACAATGTTCCAGTTATGTAACCTGCCTGTACTCATGATTTTCCCCTTCTTGATATTCAAAACAGTACAGGTTGGATCTCTCACAAATGATCAAGCGCTGAAGCACAGCCATCTTCTTATGGAACAATCCATAGATGTTTGTGGCCCACACATTCAAGGGCTTTGCTTTACTGTATTAGACTCAAGAGTAAGTTCTTTCTGAATCCCTCCCACTATCTTCCAGGGTACAATCTATATTTATATTATTTTAGTGCCTCTTTCTTGGAACGCAGCTGAAACATCAGGCATTTGTCTCCATATAGAAAAAAGTCTTTGTTGCAAAACTTGAAGCATTAATTAATGTAACAGTCCTACAATTACTGCACTCCTTTCTTGGGATTTGGGACATATACTAGGCCATTGTTTTGTTTTCCTTGGTTGTTGGCACAATTTTGTTAGACTTTAGAGATATTCAGTTTCTGTGGTTTGGAAAGTTCCCTCTGATGATTTACTGATCCTAAGTGTTCTGAGGATGGATTTCACTTTGCTTTCTAAAATCATGTCTCTTCTCTTTTTTCAGAATTCTTCTACAAAGTGATATTTCATTATTGTTTATATGTCTATATTTTATCTTGGTCATCCAGTATGTTTTCTGTTGAAGGGGAAGAAAGGAAAGGCATGCCACTGCTAAGTACTCCCTACCTATGTAGAAAATTCTGCTGTGAGTCAGAATTTATTTATTTTTATTTATTTAAGCATTTGTTACCCCGCCCCAATCGGGAGAACCCGACTCTGAGCGGCTTACATCAAAAAATAAAAGCATAAAACAATCTACAACAGTAAAACATCAGAAGTTAAAAGTCATCAGAAGTTAAAAGCAATACACAATCCCACGATCAGACCCAGGGGTGGCAATCCATTAAATAAGCCACCTGGTATGAGAACCCACGTTCCCGGGTCCCCAAACTTGCCCTGCCAGCCAGGTTTTTAAGCCCTTCCGGAAGGGCAGGAGCTCTGTCTGAAGGTGCAGTTCGGTGGGCAGGAGGTTCCAGAGGGTCGGGGCGGACACGGAGAAGGCTCTCTTCCTAGGCGAGGCGCGCCTCTCTCGCCGAAGGAATAACAAGGGAGCCTCTCCGATCCGCCCTGGTGGGACGGACAGATGTTCTTGGGGTGACGCGGTCTCTTAGGTATCCTGGCCCACTACCATATAGGGCTTTAAAGGTAATAACCAGCACCTTGAATTGCACCCGGAGACATACTGGCAACCAATGCAGCTCCCGGAGCAGCGGTGAAGCACGAGCATAACGCCCACACCCCACCACTACCCGGGCTGCCGCATTTTGGACCAGCTGGAGTCTCCGGATGGTCATCAGGGGCAGCCCCATGTAGAGCGCATTACAGTAATCAAGTCTGGAGGTGACCAACGCATGTGTGACCATAAGCAGAGGGTCCCGGTCTAGGAGTGGGCGTAACTGGCGTATTACACGAAGTTGTGCAAAAGCCCTCCTGGCCACGGCTGCCACCTGCTCTTCGAACAGTAGCCGTGAGTCCAGGAGGAACCCCAGATTACGCACGGGGTCTGTTTGGGGCAGGACTGCCCCATCCAGAACCAAAGGTGGCAGCTCCTGAGTTAACACAGAACCCCTTACCCACAGCCACTCAGTCTTGCCGGGATTCAGCTGTAGCCCGTTGTCCCCCATCCAGACCTTAACAGCCTCCAGGCACCTGGAGAGGACTTCCACCGCACCGCTTGGGTCCCCACGGGCGGAGATGCATAACTGGGTATCATCTGCATATTGATGATACCTTACCCCATGGGAATGGATGATCTCACCCAGCGGCTTCATATAGATGTTAAATAGGAGAGGAGAAAGTACCGAGCCTTGAGGCACCCCGTATTGCAGGGGCCTAGGGCTGGACTTCTCCTTCTCCAGGCACACCGACTGGGTCCTGTCCCTCAGGAATGAGGAAAACCAGGACAACACTGTGCCCTGGATCCCCAGACCCTGGAGCCATCCCAGGAGGATGCCATGATCAACAGTATCAAAAGCCGCTGAGAGGTCGAGAAGAGCAAGGACAGACGGCTCCCCTCCGTCCCGCTCTCTCCAGAGATCATCCACCAATGTGACAAGTGCAGTTTCGGTACCATATCCGGGCCTGAATCCTGACTGAAACGGGTCCAGATAATCCGCTTCATCCAGGACTTCCTGTAACTGCTGCGCCACAGCCTTTTCCAAAACCTTACCTAAAAAAGGTAGGTTGGACACTGGACGGTAGTTGGAAATTACCGTAGGGTCGAGGGACGGCTTTTTTAAGAGGGGAAGCACTAAAGCGTGTTTAAAAGGTGCAGCAAAATGCCCCTCATTTAATGAAGCGTTAATGATCGCCTCGACCCAGCCACCTGCCACAGTCTTGGAAGCTTTAATTAACCAGGCAGGGCATGAGTCCAGTGCACAGGTCGTGGCGCGAACAGATACAAGAAGCCTGCCCACTTCCTCAGGGCTAACAGGATCAAACCGATCCCAGATAACATGGCTAGACTGTGCTATGGTCAACCCCAGCTCTGTACAATCCACGCCGGGAGTTAGCTTCGAGCGGATCTGAGTGATTTTCTCCGCCAGGTAATCAGCAAAGTCCTCAGCCGATCCTTGCCACCCAGGGCCCGGCCCCCCTCTACCGAGGAGGGACCTGGTCACCCGGAACAAGGCCGCTGGGCGATTATCTGCAGAGGCAATAAGGGTGGTGAAGTATTGGCGCTTCACCACCCTCATCGCCACTAGGTAGTCTTTAATAGCTGCTCTAACCAGTGTTCGGTCAGACTCGCTCCGAGTCTTCATCCAGCGGCGCTCTCGGCGTCTCTTAGCCCGTTTAAGCTCCCTTAGTTCCTCAGAAAACCAAGGGGCAGATTGATCCCCATGGGCTCGGAGAGGACGCAGTGGCGCGATTACATCCAAGGCTGCCGTCGCTTTCTTGTCCCAGGCGTCGACAAGGGCCTCAGATGAATCGCTTTGCAGGTCAAGAGGACAATCCCCCAGTTCCCTCTGGAATCCTTCTGGATCCATTAGTCGCCGGGGGCGGGCCCATTTAATCGGCCCAGCCTCCCTGCGGTGGAGTCCAGCCCCTAGGAAGTCTAGAGTCACCAGATAGTGATCCGACCATGGCACAGGGGTGATATCTAATTTTAGAATTGACATGAAAGCATGCACTTATTATTAACCTAGGACTACGGAACTGTGGAACTCCCTACGGAACTGCACCTACAGGCAGAGCTCTTATCTTTTCGAAAAGGCTTAAAGACCTGGCTGGCGGAGCGTGTGTGGGGACCCAGTAACACGGGATCCCATACAGGCTGGTTGATTTGAGGGATAGCCACCCCCCCTGCCCCGGGTTTTATCTGTTACGCTGTTTTAATCTTTTCTTATGAATTCTTTCTTATGAATTCTTGAGGTTTTAAACATTATTATTTTTATTGGATTTGGTCTGTGTTTTTAGCTACACTGTAAGCCGCCCAGAGTCGGGTTGGGGCGGGATAGCAAACGTGAATAAATAAAATAATAATAATAATAATTTCCCCTTTGATTCACTAAATCTTATGATTGAGATCTTTTGTTTCCCGCCTTTTGCAATACAGTAATACCCCGGATAACGCGAGTATCGTATAGCGTGAAAACCACGTTACAAGATTTTCGGAAAAATCTTGTATCGAATAACGTGATTTTTAACGTTATCCGATACAGTCGTTCTTAGCGGCAGGGTGGATGGAAAGCTGAACGGGGTTCTCCGTTCAGCTTCCCAGCCACCCTGCAGCTACGGAGGCAGGGGTGGGGAGGCTGGAAAGCCGACGGGGGGCTCCCCCGTTGGCTTCCCCAGCCACCCCACAGCTGCGGAGGCAAGGGCAGGTGGCTAGGGAAGCCGACAGGGAGTCCCCGTCAGCTTCCCCAGCCACCCTGCAACTGTAGATCGGGTCCTCTGATCTCTCTGGAGCAGGCAGGGGACATGATCCAAGCTGTTTCTGGGCTTCCCCGACGTCCTCAGCCAGTGGAGCAAGCCAGAATGTCGGTAAATTTTGGGGTCTCTGACACACACCCCTGCCGGGTCCAGGGAGGTGGGGAGACCCGATCCAAGCTGTTTCCAAAGTTCACCCACCTCCCTGGAAGCTTCAAATCCCGACATTCTGGCTTGCTGCAGTCTGCAGGGAAACAGGGCTTTTTTTAACATTGTGTGATCAATGTATCGCACAATGTTACAAACTGGATAACGACGGGACTTGTGGAACCAAATCTCAACGTTATCCGGGGTACTATTGTACATTTCTTTCTACGGGACAGCCACAGCTGCTCTTTGTATTCTAGCCCCATTTCCTTTGACTTCTTGTCGGTCCAGAACACGATGGAAGTTTCACCATCTGCACCCCTCTAGCAGCCTAAGCTTTCCTTTCCTTCTGTGAAAATGCATCTGGGGCCAATCCACAACAGTTTAGTCAGGCAGATTTTCTTCAATATATGGAACTTCGCTTCATTAGATATTTTGGGATCAGGATTCTTTTTATAGTGATTTATGATGCTAACAATTCAAGGTTAGTACCAAAGGCCGCTTCTCATTGTGTTCTGTCATTGAGAATATTGCTTCCCAATATACCACTTCAAACATGTTGCAGTCTATTTGATTTCCATAACACCCATCTGGTGATGCCCATTTGTACAGTAATCCGTGTTATGGTCCGAACCATGGATTGGTAACAAACAGGTTGCTGGTTTCACAGAAATGAGTTTGTAACAACATTTAGTTCTGACTTATTTCCTAGTCTGGGATTCCAGCCCCCTATGCTTATAAGCAGCTCATGTTCGAGTGTAGGACCAGTTTCCTCCTGGACACTAACATACAGGTTTTCAGTTTGTTCTTTGTCAGTGTCTGTAGCTAAATAGTCAGACTTAAATGGTTGTAATGTTGATGTGTTTTCCGAGGGGTCTCAGCAATACAATTCACTGATTCTTGTGCAAAACCTTGCATCTTATTCTGCATCTCTAGTTGGATGACTGACTTAGAAGAGGCTGGCTATGCTGAGAGGGTTTCTGCAAGATGCAATAGGTATTATTCAGTCAGAGGTGACGTTATCGCCCCTAACCACCTCTCCTTCACTTTGCCTCAGCATTAGAGTCATTCTTTTTCTTGAGCCTGCCAGTTCCAGAGTGGAACACGTTGTTGTTTGACTGAAACTATCCCATTACACTCCATTTTAGTTCACTGACACTAAACCCTGAAATGTTCATATTCTTGCTTTAGAGTTTAAGACTTCACCTGTTCCACGTTCCGATGTATGCCTTGTGCAGCAGTGGACTTTCCTTTCACTGCTGTGCATGTCAGCCACTAGCTGTCCTTGAGGATTAAATCTAATTGCCATTTGTGACAGAGCTGTCTGGATATGTCCTTGGCTCTTCCCCAGCAAAGCCACTGACCCAGCAGCCAGCTGGCCAGAAATGTGGCCTCAGGAGTGGCCAGCAATAGCAGACTAGAGGGGGTGGGGGCCATGTGTTTCAGCCCCACCGCAGAAGGGATTTTGGGTCCTCCGGTGCATAGGAACCTCCCTCCCTCCCCACAATTCAAATGCCTCCCCCCTTTCTAAAAACTCAACCTCACAACAGGCAACCACACTAGACCACTGCCTCCCCCTCCCATTTCCCAGGTGGCCACGGCTCCACCTTCGTGGCCACCCACCAGGGCAACCTCCTTCAGATTCCTGGGAGCGCCACCAGCATCCTGGCCTACCTCCCATTGGATGAACCACTTGGGTCTGGGGCTCCCCTCCAAGTGGCACACACTAATTTGGGGGTGTTTGGGGTGACCTCTTTATTGGTAGGAAAGCAAAGAGCAGTGAAGGAAGCCCACACCCTCTCCTGGAAACCCCGCCCCCAGCCCCGCCCCTTCTGTCTTCTGGAAAGCAGCACTCAGCAGGGGCCCTCAGGACAGATGACCAGCACTCTTGCCCTGGGCCCCCCCGCCTCCACCCCCACCCCAGTCCCTAGCATTCAGCCAGAGGCTGAGAAGCCGTCTCCAAGGGCAAGGAGGCTCCTGCCATCGGCTTCAGGGCGACAGGATCCAGGAAGGCCGCAGTGGTTCCACCTTGCAGGGAGAAGGTCTCAAGGGCACCCAGGGCAGACTTTGCCGAGAGGGGTTGGGGAGGAGCCGGTCTCAGGCCCAAAATGCTCCTGAAGGCACAGCAGTGTCCAGTCCCCCTCCTGCCAACCAGAGGCTTTGGGGCCAAGGGCCGCCACCGCTGCTGCGGGAGGCCGCTCAGGATCCTGGCTGGGTGGTGGTGGTGGTGGTGGTGGTGGTGGTCCTGCTCCGTAGGCCTGGGAAGGACAAAGGAAGAGTCAGAGAGACAGAAAGAGGGGTGACCAGAGCCCAAAACAGCCCTGCTGGCCTCCCCCTCCCCCGCGGGGTGGCTGGGGGCAAAGACTGACCACTTGCAGTAAAGATGATCCATTTACATATATGGCAATGTTAAATATCCTGTTATGGAAGGGTTGTAGCTTTCTAGAAACCCATCCTCGACTTAGGAGCACTGGCTGAGCTTTATTTAACCTCAGACCAATTCTCGAACGCCTCTGGTTGCGTTAAGAGACGCCCCCCCCCGCCCAGGCTCAGGAGGGGGAGGAGGTGCTCCCGGCTTTCTCCTTTCGGAAGGGTGAGATGAAGCCACAAAGTGGCAGGCTCTGTGGAGCAAGGGCAGAAATACTGCATCTACCCCCCACCCCACCCCCCACCCCTGGTTCTGCTGGTGAGGAGGCTCAGCCAGCCTGTCCATCCATAGAAATAATCTGCATATTACAATCTACATACAAATAAATATACGCTTCATGTCAGACATTACTCTGGGTTGAAAGGATTTTTGCTGGAGAATGAGGCTCCTTTCATGTCCTCAAGATCCGTCATGCAGCCCTTGGGTATTTAAACTGGGCCTTCCAGTCTCCAAGCTCAGTGTCTTAACCACTAAAGCCATGGCGGTGCGGCTACCGACGGATCCCTACTTAAAGGATTTTGTGATTCCCTAAGAAGGACAAAGACCTGCTCCTGGCAGGTGGCCTTCCCTGCTCTGTGGAGCCTTTTGGGGTTGGTGTGATTTGTTCTCCATTCTGTTAGAAAGTTTGGCGAGGGTTCTGCCAGAGGCAACGAACGACTCTGCCGCCATCCTTTGTGTGACGCCCCCGGGGTTTGGGACGCCTGAGCTGTGTGGTCCTACTCACAGAGGAGGAAGTGGTGCATGTTCTGCTTCGAGCCTCCCGAGAGCAGGAAGGCCCAGGCAGCCAGCGCGGCCATGATCAGGTAGGCCGGGAGGAGGCTGCCTACGTAGAAGGGGTTCCAGAAGGTCTGTAAGAGGAGAGCAAACAGGGGTGGTAGGTGAGGACAATGGGGGGGCACCTCCCCTCTCCCCCCAAGAGGCCCATGAAGGTCTGTAGGGTCCTGGGCAGTGACTTTCACACCTGGCCCACAGGGCCTTCAGAAGAGGCCCCTCCCCCCTCCATACTGCTGCCGGGGGGGGGAGGGGGCAGCCACTTCTCTCTCTTTCCACCCCCTCCCCCTCCCAGACCTCTACAAGGTCTGGCCTTCCAGCATGAAGGACCCTGCCTTCCAAGAGGAGGGAGACAAGGGACATTTCCTCTCCCTCTGCGGTGGGGAACTGGGCAGAGAGAGCCCGTGGGGGGCTGGAGCTCCTTGGAGAGCCCCCACCCCCACCCCAGGGAACATCCCGTGCAACCCCCCTCCCCCCATTCTCTCCCAGCTCTCAGCACCTCAGGCGTCCAAGGGGCCAGGGAGGGACTAGCAGGCACGCCCATGCATGCACGCGCATGTGTAGCCATTGGGGCTGCACCCCCTGCCCACCCTCTACTCACAAGGCCAGAGACGATGAGGTGGGTGAGCACCACGGCGGCCACCTCCCACCAGCGCCGGGTCTCACAGCCGTGGAAAAAGATGATTCCCCAGAAGGTATGGAGCAGGATCAGTGCTAGGGTCATGAAGGCTGTGGGGAGAGGGTCAGTTAGAAGGCAGGGTGGGTCAAGGTGGGGCCAGGCAGGCAATGGGGCTTTCGGGGAGGGAGGGGGGAGAGGAGAGACAGGGGGACCTACCAGACGTTAGGAAGTACAGCTGGGAGTCCCCGTGGATGCCCACAGTGCCCGGGCCCAAGGCATCGGCCAGCAGGTTGATCATGGAGAAGGCGCCACTCATCAGCCCAAAGCCAAGGCCAGCCACTGCAGCCACGGAGGGAGAGAGACAGGAGCACTCCGGTCAGGCCAGAAACCACCTGCCTCTTGCCATGCAGGCACCTTCCGGCCCACCACGTCCCACTGCCACAGCCACTCCATGCCCTGCTGCCCTTCCTTCCCTCTCCTCCTCCAGAGACCAAGATGATGGGTCTCCCCCACCCCCAATCTCTGGCCACCTCCACCTTCCAGCATACGTACCATACGCCATCTGCTGGAGGGAGATGGGAGAGCAGTCGTCGTCACTAAGGGCCACCAGCCCCTCGATGGCCTTCCTGGGAAAGAGAGCAAAAGCCCAAGTCCACCCCTTCGGCCAAATGAGGCTCCTTTCATGTCCCCATCTCATGCAGCTCTCGGGTATCGAACCTGGTCCTTCCAGTCTCAGTACCTTACCCACTGAGCCACCAAGGGAGCAGTTCAGGCCACTCTCCAGAGTCTGCCTCATTAGCCTTTCCACCCAAAGCGGCAAAATCCCAAACCATGCCTTTCACCTCTTGATCATTTTTGGCTTACCGTCTTCTACAATATCCGTCTCCCCTTTTTTGAAATCCAAGCACCAGATCTGTATGTCCGGAGTGGAGGAGGCAGCACCAAGCGGAAGGAAGCTCCTTTCCCAAACCACTTGGGATGGACACTTCCCTTTCCACCCCACCCAGAAATCTCCCCAGTTGATGACTTCTTCCTGGCCTCATCATCCACCCAACCCACCCTCCCAACTTCTGAGGGCTAAGCAGTGCCTGGGCCTGGCCTTTCAGTGTGAGGCAGAGATGCCCCAGGGCAGGATTCTGCATCCCACCCCCCCATTGCTGTCTGCTTCTCCCTCCTCCCATGACACCCCCACCCACCCCGCTGCACTTTTGTGAGCCCGAGGAGGTCCTCTTGACTTCCCAAGCCCAGAGTGGCTGAAGCCATGGAGTGGGAGCCCCAGCTTCTTCCAAAGCAGAAGCCAAGCAGTGTCCCGGGGTTGCCCAGGTGAGGCCAGCCAGCCCTTTCTGAAACAGACGGCTTTGGGGGGCTCCTGATTTTGGTGACCTCCAAAGGGCCTGGGCCCAGCATGGCTCTCTTGGCCAAGTGCCATAAAGCAACATGGCCTTGGCCTTTTCTGACAGATTTTAAGTGCCTTAAGGGATTTTTCTTTTGGGGGGGGGGGGAATCTCAGACCGGCCCACCCAGGCAATGCAGGGACAGCCAGGGGCTAAAAGGGGAGCAACCTGTTCAGCAGCCTCCTCCCAGATCACCCACACTTCCCTCTGGGAAGCCACAACTCCCAAAGTTAGTAAAATAAGGGCCCAGCATGTATTTTGGGGGCAAAATGGTAATGGCTGTAGGAACCACTAAGCACTATGGGTGACATTGCTCTATCCTTGTTAAATATAACAATTTTAGAATAGAAGAATCTTTGTTAAGTACAACAACATTCTAAATGTGGGTCATCTACAAGGTCTGTTTCTGCCTTGAAGGCCCCTGATGCTCCATCAAGTTCTTCTTTGTGGTCTCTGTGAAGCCACACAAATGGGTTTAGTGTGTGTACGCTGCGGATTCACAAGTGACCATGAAGAAGAACAGTTGCAGGTAAGCAACCTGTCCTCATAGAGCCCAGGTGATGCAGGGATTAAACTGGTGTACTGCAGCCCAAACATTGTGAGTTCGATCCCAGTGATTGGATAAGGTTGACTCCGCCTTGTCCATCCTGGGTAAAATGAGGGCCCAGCATGTTAATGAAAGCAGAATGCAAATTACTCTGTGACCTGCCCAGAGATTGGACTCCTAAAGGGCGATGATGGGGCAGTAGAAGAGAAGTCGCCTCTCCGGCAGCCCCAGGACAGCGAGGCGGGGCGGGGGGGGGGCGCCTTGTAGGTTAAAGGACCCCGGGAGGGAGGGAGGGAGGCAGGTAAGCAGGCAGGTAGGCAGGCTCCCTCCCTCCCTCCCTCCGCCTCACCTGAGGAGCTTGTAGTAGAGGAAGCGGAAGGCCTCCTGGAGCAGCACCGAGAAGACCAGGCCGAAGAGCAGCAGGCCCGTCTGCAGAGGCCGGTCCGAGGGGTCGCTGGCCGCCCTCGCCACGAACCAGACCAGCGAGGAGAGCAGCAGCGACACCAGCCAGAAGAAGGCCCTGCAGGCAGCGGGGGGGGGAGGGAGGGGGGGGCCGGTCAGCCCCGGAGCCACACGGGGGGGGAGGGAGGGAGGGGGACCGCGGGGGTGAGGGGGAAGGGAGAGAGAGAGAGGCCGCCCCCCCACCCCACTTCCCCCGGACTGGGTGCCGGGCGTCGGGGAACCAGCTGGACGCCCCCCCCCCCCCACCGCCCCCACCGCGGACAGACCCGGCGATGAGGATGATGACGCGGAGCGGCTCGGCCACGACGGTGAGGAGGAAGAGGGCCAACGCCGGCCCGAAGGCGATGAAGGCGCAGCCGAAGAAGACCGCCAGCGTCATGGCGGCGGCGGCGGCGGCGGCGCTCCTGGCCCCGCCCCTCCCTCTGGCGTCACACCTCGGGCGCCCCGCCCCCCGCCCCGCCCGCCGGAAAGGCAGGAAGCCCTTCGCCTCCCCCGCAGCCCTTCCTGGGCGTTCCCGGCTCGGACAAGGGGCGTGGCCTCCCGTCGCTTAGGCCCTCCCCTTCCGCAAAGGCCTAGGCCTGGCCGGAAGCCTCGAGGGAGCCGCCTGTCTGTCCGTCCCGGGAGGAGGAGGAGGAGCGAGGAGGAGGAGGAGGAGGAGGGTGGGCCTCCTCCTTGGTTGGGCCTCCTCCTTGCCAGCCCCTCCTAGAAGAGGCCGGGCGGCCAAGAAGGAGGGGGCCTCGAGGGGTGGGTCAGGGTTGGGCCGAAATAGAGAGTGGGTTTCAACAGGGGAAAGGGGGGGGGAGATAAAATGTAAACAGTCTGCAACATTGATGAGCACTGAACCCTAGAGTCGGATACGACGGGCTTTCGAGCAAGGGCGACCTAAGACAAGGCAAAGAAGAAGCCCTCCCCACCCGAGGCTTCCGGTTGGCAAAGAAGGAGAAAGGAAGACGAAGCTTGGCTGGGCTCCAGGTCAAGTAGTCGTGGCCCCGCTCCGTTGGCCTTCATCTTCTTGGGCCTCCTCCAGGCCTGCCTCAGTGCCTCCTTCGGAAGGGCCCCTTTCCCAGCAGCAGCAGCAGCAGCAGCAGCGCTCTTCAGGGCCCTTAACAGCTGAAGGGACTGCAGTGGGTTAGGGGTTAAGAACATGGCCCAGGAGGGCTGGATGACTGGAAGATAGAAGGCCAGCATTTCGAGCTCCCGGCTCCTCCTGCCAACCTAGCAGCTCCAAAGCAAGAAATTGCAAGTACATAAATAGGTATCACTTTGGTGGGAAAAGTAAACTGTATTCTGTGCACTCCAGTGTCTAGTCATGCCTGCCACATGACCACAGAAACATCTGTGCTGGCGCTTTGGCTGTAAATGGAGATCAGCCTCAAGCAAGGCGGGAGACCTCCTTGACCTTTACGTAAAAGCTGACGGGGTGCCCAGAGAGTGAAAGTCCTGTAAGCCAAGCCAGGCAAAGAACAGTTGCGGACTTGGCCTGAAGAAGAGAAGAGCCAAGAGTTGGCAGGAGGAGACTCTTCGTTCAAAATGGGAACGCAGAAGATGGTGCGGCCGCCTTCGCTGAAGGTGTTAAACCAGGAGTTCTCTCAACCTTTTAAAGCTGTGGACCATTGGGTCACACTCCCTCAGATAGCTTTGGGGGCCAGATGGCCATTTTGCCCTTCCTCCACCACATGGCACCTACTGGTGTGGTGGGGGCGGTGGGGGCCCACATGAAATCCAGCATGCAGGTCGCAGGTTGAGAATCCCTATGTTAAACAGAGAGGTGGAGGTGAGCTTCCAAAGTCCAGGATAGTTTAGGTGTGGCTTTCCAGTATCAGCCAGTATTTATTTAAATTTATATCCCACCCCACTCAGGCGAACCCAACTCTAGGCGACTTACAAATCAGAAAATCATACACAATAAATACAAGATAACCCAACTATGCAATTTAGAGATTAAAATTGATTGAAAAAATTTAAACTATAAATTTATAAGACTCACAAATTAAAAGATTTAAAAGAGAGAGGGAGGTGGCTGTCCAGTCAAATCAACCACCTAACATGGGACCCCGTAGTTGGTGACTGATCGTGTCCTTCCTGCGTCTGCCCCTGAATGAGTCCAAAAATCCATCCCGGAACTGTTCTTCTGAAGTGGACAAAAGGTGCTCACAAAACTGTAGCCCAAGCATTACTCTCTCCCATTCCACTTGTTGTGGAGAAATATAGAATCCATTGGGCAATCACTGCCAGAAACATGCAGTGATGGGGACTTAGGTATGGTCACCAACGCCCTGCACCCTCCTGGCCCTGCCACCAGCCGGGAGGATAAATGAGCCTCTCGTGGCCATGGGAGGCTCAAAGACGCTGATGCGCCCTCCCAGCCCTGCCACCGGCTGGGAGGATAAAGCAGCTTCCCGTGGCCACGGCAGGTTCAAAGATGCCGCTGCGCCTTGTGCCCTCCCGGACCTGCCACCCTAATGGACCCCTTCTCTCGCCCGGGGAGAGGAGACACCAGCCTAGAGAGAGAAACAGCTGTGAAATTGAAATTAATAATAATAATAATAAACAAGGTGAGGAAAATGGCTTCATTTTGAAAGATGCCCCCTCTTGTTTTCTCCCCGCCTGGCTCAACATGCCCAATTCTACAGCACCGCCTGCACTGTGAAGCACCACCTGGCCCTCTTTCATACTGTTGCAGTACTCTAGCAATTTCAGACCTTAAGATGGCTGCTGGTCTATCTACTTTCCCAGGAAAGAATTAACATCTGAAGGAAGAAAAGGCTATGTTTTTCTATGTTCTGTTCCACAGGTGTCTGATAAGGCATGAGCTGGTACGAGGATCGGAGGCAAATGAAGATGCAACAAAGCCGTGAACTTGTACTCCATTCTAATTGGACCTTTTCATTCCCATGGGAAGGAGAACCTTGGTGTTAGCTGTGTGGTGGGATAATTGCTGGGATGTAATGTTACCCGATTGATTAATTCCTGGATGAGAGACAAGGTTAATAATTAAGTGCATCTAGGTGGGAGATATAGTAGTTCTTAGTGGCAAGTCTGGGTTCTCTGGAGCAGTGGTGGGCATCAGCAGGTTTGCATCAGTTTGCCAGAACCGGTAGCAGAAATTCTGGCTGGCCCTGCCCATCCAAGTTTTGGAATAAAGTACAGTAGCCCTAATTCAGGTGCAACGCAGGGCTTTCCCCTTGGCCATGCCCACCATACCATGCCCACAGTGTGGTAGTAAAATTTTTTGAGCCCACCACTGCTCTGGAGTAAGTCTTAAGAGCAAGCAATATTTTCTCAGCTAGAAAAAAACTTAGTCTGCATCATGAGTACTTAGAAAAGGGGCAGTTAGATTTTTATGAGTCTCTCTTAGGATGTGGGACATGGCTGTTTGTCTTTTTTTTTAGTCCCATGATTTTGGATTGCAGCTTTGTTAATCAGGTTTGTCTTTTTGTCCCCTCCCATTGCCCCCTCCCTGAGAAACGTCCAACTACTCCCTAGAGCAGGAGATCAGCAGGGAGGGCATTTGCTGCTTTTGCTGGGTAGTTACATTGCCATAGACCGGTCTCATTGCTCTGGTGCATGACCTGGTGTTTGAAGCTTGTACAAAAGTAGCCAGCTTGGAATTGGCCAGGGATAGAAGTGGACTCCCCCATACCTCTCCTCTAGCCAAAGAGGCTAGACTGAAACTGCTGTACTGCAACCAAGATGTAAGTTCAATTTTGAACAGTCCCCGACATGTTGGGGGCAAAATTTTAATTACTCTGTGAACCGCCTAGAGTGGACACTGTGCTTATATGGGGCAGGGCATATATATAAGTATATTAATTGCCAGGCTTAGAATGAAGAAAGTAGGAAAAACAGTCCACTCAAGTATGATCTAGATAACATCCCTCATGAATATATGGTGGAGGTGAAGAATAGATTTTTAAGGGATTAGACTTGACAGACAGAGTGCCTGAAGAATTATGGTCTGAGGTTCACAACATTGTAGAGGAGGCCATTAGAACCATCACAAAGAAAAAGAAATGCAAGAGAGTGAAGTGATTGATGAGGCTTTTCAAATAGCTGAAGAAAGAAGGAAGGCAAAAGGTGAAAGAGAAAAACTCACTTAACTGAATGCAGAATTCCAGAGAACAGCAAGGAGAGATAAGGAGGCCTTCTTAAATGAACGGTGCAAAGTAATAGAGGAAAACAACAGAAGGCGAAGGACTAGAGATTTCTTCAAGAAAATTGGGGGAATTGTTGGAAAAGGTCAGTCTATGTTCCAATTCCAAAGAAGGACAATGCCAAAGAATGTTCAAATTATTGTACAATTATGCTCATCTCACACACTAGCAAGGTCATGCTCAAGATCTTACAAGCTAGGCTTCAGCAGTATGTGGATTGAGAATTTCCAGAAGTACAGGCTGGGTTCCAAAGAGGCAGAGGAACTAGAGACCAAATTGCCAACATTTGATGGATTGTGGAGAAAGCATGTGAGTACCAGAAAAATGTCTACTTCTGTTTCATCGACTACACCAAAGCCTTTGACTGTGTGGACCACAATAAACTGTGGTAGGTCCTTAAAGAGATGGGAGTACCAGACCACCTCACCTGTCTTCTGAGCAATTTGTGTACGTTGGTCAAGACATGACAGCTAGGACAGGTTATGGAACAACTAATTGGTTTAGAATAGGAAAAGGAGTACAACAAGGCTGTACATTGTCACCCTTCTTATTTAACTTATATGTAGAGTATATTACGTGTAATGCAAGGCTGGAAGAAGCACAGGCTGGGATTAAGATTGCTGGGAGAAATATCAACAACCTGAAAGATGCAGATGACACTATGTTAATGGCAGAAAGTGAAGAAGACCTAAAGAGCCCTTTGATGAAGGTGAAAGAGGAGAGCACCAAAGCTGGCCTGAAACTTAACATCAAAAAACCCAAGATCATGGCATCTGTCCCTATCACTCCCTGGCAAATAAAAGAGGAGGAAATGGAAGCAGTGACAGACTTCACCTTAAGATTTAAGATCACTGCAGATGGTGACTACAGCCATGAAATAAAAAGATGCTTATTTCTTGGGAGGCGAGCTATGGCAAACCTAGGCAGCATAATAAAAAGTGGAGACATCACCCTGCCAACAAAAGTCCACATAGTCAAAACAAAGGTATTCCCAGTAGTAATTTATGGCTGTGAGAGCTAGACCCTAAGGAAGGCTGAGCGCAGAGGAATAGATGCCTTTGAACTGTGCTGCTGGAGGAGGCTCGAGTGTCCCCTTGACCACCAAATGAGAAGGGAGGACTTACTGGAGAGGCCCTGATGCTGGGAAAGATTGAAGGCAAAAGGAGAAGGGGACAGCAGAGGATGAATTTTTCATCATCATCGTTATTTCAATTTATATGTCACCCTACTCGGTGCAACCGACTCAGGGCGGCTCACAAAACCCACACGTATAACATTTGAGCTGGATGGCATCATTGACGTGGTGGGTGTAGATCTGGGCAGACTACGGAGGATGGCAGATGACAAAGGAGCCTGGTGTGCAGTGGTCCATGGGGTCACAAAGGGTCGGACTTGACTGCGGCTGAACAACAACATATAAGTGTAATTGCTTTACTTTGCATTCTGCTTTCCTTGTGGACTCCTGAGGCTGCAGTTTGTTCTGCCTGAGCCTGTCCCCACCCCACAAGTGGACACACACGTGCACAGAGACTCTTTCACTGTGGAACTGGCTTTAATGATTGAGCTGGTGTGGAGGGAGAGGGACGTGAAGGGGCAGAGCCCCACAGGGGCCAGCAAAGGCCTGGGGCAAGAGGGCGGCATCCCTTTTCCTGGAAGTGGTGGTGGGGGCAACAGCACTGGTGGGCAGGCAAGCCCAGGTGGGGAGGCCACAACGGCCGCTGCTCCTCAGAGGTTGTTGAGCTCCAGCAGCGTCTGGTCCAGGACTTGGTGGATGCCGACATTCTCCTCCTTGGCCTGGGCCAGGTTCTCTGGAAACACAAGGCAGGCAGGCAGCCGGACCCATTCACACCCCGGAGGAAGTGCCCAACCCAGAGAGAAAAAGGGACAGAGAGAAGACACGTTCACACACACACACACACACACACACCATGAGGGAAAGGGTCAGTTCAGCAGCTCCACTGGGGAGGATCCAACACCAGTTTCCCAGCTGTTTGGGCTGCCAAGCAGGGCAGCAGGAGGGCCCAGAGAGAAGACCTCTTTGCCATTGGGCCCCCGGTCCTCTCCTCCCACCCCGAGACCCAGCACTGACCAGCCATGATGGAGCTCAGGTGGAGACCCAATCCATGAAGAACAGCAGCAGCAGCAGCTTGAGAGAGAGAGAGAGAGAGCGCGAAGAGGGAGGGCCCCCCCCCCAGCAAGATGCCCATGGAGACACCACAGTCCTGGCGGTGCAGGGGTTAAACTGCTGTACTGCAGCCAGAAGGTTGGAAATTAGATCCTGACCAGGGCTCAAGGTTGAGGCAGCCTCTTCTCCTCCTCCTAAGCTTTGTCAAATGAGGGTCCAGCTTGTGCTTTTGGGGGGAGGGAGGATGGGTCAGAGTGAGTCCTCATGACCTTGTGAACTGCCCAGAGAGAGGGGGAGGGAGTGGGCACTGGTCACTTCCATGGGAAGATGGTCTACATACCGTATATACTCGAGTATAAGCCGAGACACCTAATTTTTACCTGAGAAACTAGGAAAATAGATTGACCCGAGCATAAGCTGAGGGTGGAAAATGCAGGAGCTGCTAGTGAGTTTCCATAATCACTTCAACATGAAAATAAAATTAAGTTAATTGAGACATCAGCTTTGAGGATGCTTACGGCAATGTGCAGGTATGGTATATCTTTTTACTGTCTTTGAATTAGCACCACCCAACCAGTGGTGGCCCTGCAGGGTAAAGAGGTTCGTGGGCCAATAGAGCGGAGGCAGAAAATGTCACTCTAGCCCGGGGTGCCCAGACTTTTCAGGCCGTGGGCCAGTCACATACTTCAGCCAGTCACTATAGCCCAGGGGTCGGATGTGGCCCCTGATGCCAATTCATCCGGCCCCTGAAGCCCTCGTTGCTCCTGGAAAAGCCATATGGGTGTATTTTACTTCCGCTCCTGGGAGCAACAAGGGCTTCTTGGGCCAGATGAATTAGCCTCAGGGGCTGCATCCGGCCCCCAGGCCATAGTTTGGGTACCCCTGCTCTGGCCTCTTGCTCTCCAGGCAAGCAAAGGTGGCTTCCCCTTTCTGGTTTGGCTGTCCCATGGAGCAGCAGGTATGGGCAAGTGAAGCCAGACAGCAGCAAGAAAGGGCCTTTTTCTCCACATCGGTTTGAAAGCACCTCCTCCATGGGTTTTGTCGGTCAGCAAACTCTCCCAGCTAGAGACGCTCTGAACAGAGGTAACAGAAGGGGGAGAGAGGGGCGTCTCTCAAAAGGCAGGACAAGAGCAGCAAGGCAGGGTCCCCCCCTCCCTCCACCCACAGCAATGTGAATAGGCCTGCCTCTTCTGTGCTTATATCAGTCAGCAAACTTTCCCCGAGAGAAGCTCTGGCCGACAAGCACAGAAGAGGCAGGCCTATTCACACTGCTGTGTGTGGGGCCGGGGGGGGGGGGACACACCCTTGCCGCTTTTGTTTTGAGAGACTCTTCCGTGTTTCCAGCAAACGATCCCAGATAGAGAGATGCTCCAACAACAGAATGGAGAAACAAGAGCAGCAAGGGTGCGGTATTTTTTCTCCATGCCAGTTTGAATGTGCCTGCCTCCATTGTTGTTGCAATCCCATCACTATAGACTGAGATACACCCACAAGAGGAGGGGGAGCCAGGCATGCGTGTCTCAATCCAGAAGCAGCAAGAAAGTTCTCTGCGCCGGTTTAAGGTGCGCCTGCTTCCCCGATCTTTTTCATCGACACAGCTCAGTCTGAGGGTGTCTTGGGACCCCCACAGTGGGTGCCCCGAGTATAAGTCAAGTCTCCCTTTTAAATCTCTTTTTTGTGTGTGTGTAAAAAAATTCAGCTTATATTCGAGTATATCCGGCAAGTGTCTTTGCTATATTCCTCTTAAATGTAACAAGTTTTGAATAGAAGAATCCATGTTAATATTTTTTTGGGAATACAGTAGCAGCTGTGTTAGTCTGTGTTTCAGGCATACCAGAGAATAAACAAAACAACAAAAACACTGTAGCACTTTAAAGAGTAACTTTTCTATTGTTTTTAGCTTGTTTAAATGCTATTTTAACTGCTTTTTGGTTTTTAATCTTGTTTTTATGATCTGTGATTTTCCATGTTTCTTCATGACCCTTTGTAATTAGCCCTGAGTCGCTTACATGAATAGGGCAGAATAGAAATTCGAATAAATAAATAAATATTTCAATGTGAGCTTTCATGGAGCAAGTCCACTTTATCAGACATGGAAGTGAAAGACTTCATGGCATCAATTTATACACATCAGGTACCAGTGGTGTGTGTGTGTGTGGTACATAGTGACTGGTTAGCAGAGAAGTCAATGTGGCTTCATACTATTGGTAATTGCAGATGATCTCTGGCTGTTATTTAGATTAGCTCTGAGTAGCTAATCTGAATAACAGCCAGAGATCAGCTGCCATGATGGACAAAGTGCACTTGATCCACCAAAGCTCACCTTGAAACAGAACAGTTAGACTTGAAAGCGCTACAGCATTTTTGTTTGTTCTCTGAATCCTTGTTAAATTAATGTTCTAATTTTAGGCTATCTACAACATTTATTTCTGCCCCTCTGCTCCATCAAGTTTTTCCTTTGTGGTCTGTGATTCCACATGAATGGGTTTACGGCATGGATTCACAGGTGATCACAAAGAAGAAGAACAGTTACAGGTAAGCAACCTGTCATTCTAGAGCGCTCTGGTGCTGCAGGGGTCAAACTGCTATCCTGCCGCCAGAACAAGCTCCCCTTTCTGGCTCACCTGAGGCTTCCCTCGCCTCCTGTAACCCATTTTAACATTAACGTTATGCTGGTTTTATATTTGGTTTTAGATAGCACAGCAGTAGGCAATGTTGCCAAATGTTCTTAAGGGTTTTTAATTGTTTTTATATTGGTTTTAACTTGTTTCATTGTATGGCCAGTGAGGTGCTCGTTGGCCTATGGACATGGCTCAGAGTCCACCGGATTAGGGCGGTATATAAATCTATCAAATAAATAAAAATAAGTTAACAAGATTGAGTTCGATTCTGATGGAGGTTGACTCAGCCTCTTCCACCCTTCTGAGGTTGGTAAAATGAATCCTGAGCATGTTGGGCGCAACAATTCCAATTACTCTGTGAACCACCCAGAGGGGACATGATGGACTTTGGGTTTATGAGTGGAATTGCTCTTGCTTTGGAGGAGGGATGGACCTGCCCTGAATTGGGGGGGGGGGGGAGGGAGGCTTCCTGGGGATACTGGGAGATAAGCAAAGGACACACATCCCTCCTCCCCCCCAGACCCCCTGTAAGAAGAGGGAGCCCTTTCTCTTTGTGGCAGGGGATGGGTGGGTGGAGGAAGGCAGGAGCAGGGGGTCACTCAGGGTCAGTGATGGAGGCCATCCAGAGCTGCCTGCAGTTGGCTGGCAAGGAGACGGTGTTTGTCTGCCTCTTGCCGGGAGCTCTCTGGAGGAGAAAGGCAGAGATCCGTGGCAGCAGGAAAGAGAGAGGAAGGAAGGAAGCAAGGGAGGAAGAAAATGGAGGAAGGAAGGAAGGAGTGTCAGTGCAGGAAGGAAGGAAGGCAGCCCCCCTCCCCCTTTGTTCCCAGGGGCCTCTTGCCCCACCCCCTCCCCCAAATGGCTGCCCAGCAACCCAGCCAGACCACCGGCCCCCTCCCCAGTTCTCTTCCCCTCCCTGTTAAGAGCTACGGAGAACACATCTGGGGGCAGGGTGGAGGTTGCAGAAGAAATGTGGTGGTGATGGTTGAGGTTATGAACCCTGGTGGTGCAGGAGTTAAACAAGGTGGGTAAAATGAGCACCCAGCATGTTGGGGGGGGAAAATGCTAATGACCTTGTGAACCGCCCAGAGAGAGCACTAAGTGCTATGGAGGAGGGGTGTAGGAAGAAGAAGAAGCTGTTCAGGATAGCTTCCCTTATGTCAACAGAGAATAACTCAAGGGAGTGTCTGCCCCACATTTCCATGCCATGGGGCTGGCATGAGGGGGCTCTCTTTGGACCCCCAAAGAACCCCCTGCCCCCAACCAGCCTCCTGGAGTTGGTGCCCCCCTGCCCGCCCCAGGGCAGGAAGAGGCCACCCCACTTCCCCAATGGAAACCAGGTGCCCGGCAGAGCCCCACCAGCCCCAAGAGGGGGGAGAAGCAAGAGACAGATCAGGCCCGTGAGGAGACTGAGGGTGGCACGGAGAGCGAGTGAGCAACAGAGAGCAGGAAATGGAAGGAAGCGAGAGAGGAGCAAGTTCCAAGAGATCCTTTTTATTCAACCAAAGCTTGAAGAAAATGAGAACAGTGTTGAGAAATGTATCATGGATGGCTGAACAGGCAGGCAAACCTGGGGGTGGAGGAGACCCGTGGGGGGTGTCATTCCATCTCCACCCCCACCCCCACCCCCCGAGGACAGGAAGCCCCCTCTTTCCCAACCAGACTGGCCTCCACACTTCACTCCACCCCACTACCCCAAAGGCACTTTTGGCAAAGACAAAGTATCCCCTGCCCCACAAGCTGCCCCAACCCCCTCCCTCCCTCTCCCAAGCATGTATTGGCACCGGGGGGGGGGGGGGAGACAGAGTGAGTGAACACAGTGCACTGGGGGGAGGAGGAGAATCCACAGGAAGAGGAATGGAGTTGGGGGGTGATAGACAGACATATAGGATGGACAGGCAGACACCGGTGGGGAGGGGAAAATTGGGGGGGGGCTCAGAGGGAGGTGATGTCATTCAGGGCGTTGTCCAGCTCTTCGCTGATGGCTTTGTACTTCATCTTCTGTGCATAGACCTCATCTGTGGGGTGGGGTGGGGAGATGCAGTGACCCAGCGGAGTAGTGTGGGGGGTGGGTGGGAGGAGAAAAGAGTGAAGGTGAGAACAAGGAGCAGTGGAGGAATGAAGAAAGGAGGCAAGAAGGGATGGAGAGGAAGTGGGGGCTCTCAGACAAATGCCCCACCCAGGTCAGGCACAACGCCTGCGCACACGCACACACACCAACCTTCTGGGCTGGGTCTGGTCCTTCCCCTTCCCCTTTGTCCCCCAGAGGAAGAGACTGCCTCTTACCTTCCAAGTCGTCAATGGTCTTCTCCAACTTTGCCACTGATCTCTCAGCAAATTCTGCCCGTGTCTCAGCCTGGGGGAAGGGTCAGAGAAGGGAGGGGGTGAAGAGCACATCGGGAGGGGTGGTGGTGCTGTGCAATGGTGTTATTTTGCACGTTTCAGGGCTCCCTGAAATACACTTGCACGTGTGCACACACACCACCTAACTCTGCTCATGAAGAATGGAATCCACCAATGACAAACTACGCACGCACGCATGCACACTTCAGCCAACCCCTCCCCTCCATGCCTGCCTCCACTTAAGCAGCACCTTCAAGTTCCAGTGTGAGCTGCCCACAAGCGATTATGGCCATCGCTCACCAATCCAATGCCCAGAGATGCCCTGGCATGCATTTGCCCCAGTGGGCTTCCACCGAGTCTCTGAAGTTACCATGCAAGCCCTAGAAGTGAGGAGGTCTCCCTCCCCCCCGCCCATCCTTCCCTGACCCTTCTGACCCCTCCATCATGCCGCTGCCACCACCACCACCACCACTACCCCAGCACAGCACTGCAGCCATTGGCTACTTTGAACAGCAGCAAAGGCCCGCCCCACCCCCAGGGCATTTCTTGGGCCATTGGGAGGTTCCTGCTGGCCCATCCAGTCAAACAAGGCAACCAGCATCTGACAGCCAGTGGCCACAGGAGAGGGAGGGCACAGTCTCCATTGGCTGGCTCACCCAACTCCAAGCCTCTGTGGACAGCCAGGCAGCAGAGCCCCAGCCAAGTGTTCTTCGGGGGGGGGGGTGTCTGTGCCAGAACCCCCCTGCTCTGTCCCCACTCCCCACTCCCCAGGGTGGTGCATCTCACAGACAAAGCTGACTCTTCTTCTCTTCCTTCTTGGGGGATGGACACAAACCCCCTCCCCTTCCTGGGGACTGGTCTCTCCTAGAGTGTCTGTCTTGCCCTCCTCCAGATGCCACAGCTGTTTCTGCAGGACTCTCACAGCTACATCCCCTGATCTTGCAGCTGCTCTGAGCTGAAATTCACTTTTTAAACCACTCCATCCCTTCTGCCCTCTTGGTTCCATGGAGGGGCTTTACATTGTTGTTGCTGGAAAGTGGGGGGATGGAGGGGGGAAATGAGGGGCACATGTCCTTGCTGTCTTTGGGGTTCAGCTGTTGATCCCTCCCTCTCCTGTGGCCACTGGATGTCAGATGCTGCTTGCCTTTTCGGATGTAGAGGGCAAGGATGTATTAGTTGGGGGGGGGAGGGGGTGCTGCTCTGTCGAGTTGGGCAGAGAATCCACCCCACCCCACCCCCCTTTAAATGGGTCTTGGTTTTACCCTGGTTTATACGTCCCCTCCCTGCATTTCTGGCTGTGGTTATTTGGAAATACTCCACACCAGACATGTAAAAGGTTCCCTTTATCAGCAAAGCCAATCCAAATGGGAATTGGGATTCCCAATTCCCTTTGCCCTTTTGGTCCCCAAAGAGGCCTCGGCTCAGCAGGAAGGTTTAAAACAAGGAGGATCCCAGGGTGAGGGTGGGGGTGGGCCATGGGGAGGGCCACGTGCCAAGTAAGTGCTGTAGCCCTTTATGTGCAAGCCCTTGTATTCCCCAATGAGCTCTGGTGGATCAAACCCCCTTCGTCAGGGTTGGCACTCTGAGGAAAGGGATTTGGATGCACAAAACCTGGCCCTAAAATTAAGCTCTCCCTCTTTCCAGGCCAAGGACATCATCATCATAAATCATGATTAATCATCATCATCGTTCTCCTCCCAGGTGTGTCAGGATGTCACCCAGCTGTCCAGGGCTAGAGAGTCTCCCCCGGCCCTTCCTTGCCCCTTGGGATCCCAGCCGGGGGAGGGCTTTCCCGGCCGGACCTCACCTGTTGCCAGCGGCCCTTCTTTGGGAAGCAGAAAGGCTGCTGTGGGCAAAGCAGTGGCACCACTAGGGCAACCAGGGCAGCCAGGAAGAGTCCCACTCTCCCCCCACCCCTGGCTGCCTGTGCCTCTCCTCAGGATGGGACCTAATGCCATGTTGTTGTTCCTTCTTAAGGAAGAAGAAGAAGCTGTGCAGAGGGGTGGTGGTGAGGGGGGCCCTGAGGGGGGGGCCCTGCCAGGCCCAGCTGCCTCTTACCTCCTTCAGCTTGTCAGTCAGTAGTTTGATCTCCTCCTCGTACTTATCCTCCTTGGTGGAGTACTTGGGGGGGGAGAGAAAGGGAGAGGGGGGTCACCAGCACTGCAAGAAGGGGACCCCCCAAAAAACACACCCCACTTCTTCACCAGCCAAGGTATCAATCCCCGGCTTCACACACTGGACCCACCCACCCACTCACCCCATCCCATATCTTAACCCTGTGAGATCCTCCTCCACCCCAGGGCCCACTTGCCCCCCCCAATCCCCATGGGCTCCTGCCACCCCCACCCCCTACCTTATCGGCCTGAGCCTCCAGGGACTTGAGGTTGTTGGTGACAATTTTCAGTTCCTCTTCCAGGTCCCCACATTTACTGTGTCCCCAGGAAACAGGCAAAGAGGCAGAAGCCCAGGGTGGAAGGAAGGAAAGAAGAAAAGGGGGAGGGGGGAGAGAGAGAGAGAGGTGTGGGGAGGAGGGAGAGCCAGTTCAAAGGAGGAATAGCCCAGAGGGAGGGAAGGGCCTGCTGTCCACTCAGGTGAGGAGGAGGCCGAGAAGAAGAGGGGGGCCTGGCCCCCCCTGACACCAGCTTCAGGGATCCTTGGGGTGTGTGTGTGGGAAATCAGCTGTAGTCCTCCCATGGGGAAAGGGAGAGAATAGGCAGATGGGGAAACCCCCTCCCCCCATAATAAGCCCAAAGAATGGCATGCAGAAACCCTGGGGTTTGTGGAGGTGGACAAGCCAAGACAGGGTGTCTAAGCTCAACAGCCTCAGTCCACTCCCTCCAAGGGGGCCACAGAAGGCTCCCCCCAACCCAGGGGCCTTTCCTTCCAAGCCCCCCTCCCCCGGACCAGACACACACACACAGAGGCCCATTCTGTCAGGTATCAGAACTCTGCACTAAGCTCACCGCTGGGTTTTGTAGGGGGCCCTTCAGAGACCAGCTCCCACCCCCAATTATCACACACACTATCATCCTACCCTTCCCCAAGTGCCCCTTTGTCCACCCATGGCCAACAGTGACCCGAGGGACAAGGTCCGGGCCCAGAATGGAGGAGGCCACCAGGAAGAGAAAGAATGGAAGGACAGGAGGAACAGAAGAAAGGAGGGCGGAGAGCTCCAGGTGGAGGTTGGCAAGCAGAGGGAGCTGCCAGGGCAGCAGAGGTCAGGCAGAGCGAGGGAGCAAGAGTGTGTGTGGGGGGAGAGAGGGCTGTTCTGACCCCCCCTCCCCCCCCTGCTCAGTACCTCTTCCTCTGCAGCCACCAGGGATTTCAGGGCCTGATCCATGGCACGGAGCTCCTCCTCTAACTGCCGGGAGCGGCTGGAGAAGACATGGAGGACGTGGTAGGCAACATTGAGTGAGAGGAGGAGAAGGCTTGCAGAGGCAACCCCACGCCTTGGGGGGGGGCTTAGACAGGGGGGCATGGGGGGGTCTGCTGGGGGGGTCGGGTCTTACTGGGCTGCTTGTGGAGCTTTCCATGGATCCTCTCATGCGGTGGGTCTCCCAACCTGGACCACAGAGGTTTGGGGGGAGGTGGGGGGAGCAGAATGGTGCTTTCCACCCCCTCCAGATCCCCACCATGGAGCAGAGAAAGGGGGGAGCTGTGGCAAATCTCCAGGCCACTCCTGCTGCCCCCCCCCCCCAAGCTGGCTCAACAGGAAGGCTGGCAGTCTCTGCCTAGAGTAATAACCAGTGGTGAGCATCAGCAGGTTCGCACCCATTGGCCAGAACCAGTAGCAGACATTCTGCCCCCCCACCCTGCCCATCCAAGTTTAGAAATAAAGGAGTCCTAATTCAGATGCAACCCTGCAGGGCTTTCCCCCTGCCCCCGCCCACCAGGCCACGCCCACAGTGTGGTAGCAAACATTTTTGGAACCCACCACTGGTAATAATCATAGTAATCACACTTCTATCCCAACCTTGGAAGGATGGAAGAGGCTAAGTCAACCTTGAACCTTTGTCAGGATTGAACTCACAAGTTTAACCCCTGCCCCACCAGGGCTCCTCTGAAGCCTTTCCTTAAGATGCCCAAAGCGACCAAGCGGGAGCCTCAACCTCTCTTGCTCTTCCTTTTATCTCCCAGGCACAGAAGGAAAGGGCGCCTGTGATTGCCAAGCAGAGGTGGGGGGGGGGGAGGGGCAGGAGGACCTCTTTCCAGCCTGGGATCCCCATCTGTCCAGCTCATCCTTCCAGCTATGTTGACCAGAAAGGGGCCCATGATGAGCACCAGAGCCATGGGGTGTGTGTGTGTGTTTCTCTTCTCCTTCTTTTTCGGGGGGGGGGGGATGTGCGTGTGTGTGGGTCACTCACCTCTCAGCCACCTCTGCCCTCTCCTCTGAGCGCTCCAGGTCCCCTTCCAAGATCACCAGCTTCCGCGCCACCTGCCAGAAAGGTTGAGCCTGGGGTCAGCCTCCCAGGTACCTCAGCCACACCAGAAGCTTCACGCCACCCCACACGATGCCCCCTCCCCCTCACTAGAGCTCTGGCCCCCCCAGCCCTGCCCCCCCCCACTTCACCTCCTCATATTTGCGGTCAGCCTCCTCCGCGATGTGCTTGGCCTCTTTCAGCTGCATCTCCTGGAGCTCCATCTTCTCCTCATCTTTCATGGCCCGGTTCTCGATGACCTTCATGCCCCTGTAGATGATGATTTGGGGGTGGGGGGGGACCCACAAGGTCAGCCAAAGGCCAGGGGTGGGGGAAGGCAGTGTCTCTATGGGCCCCTGTGCTGAAGGCCCCCCATGGAGCCACCCACCTCCTTGGGCGGCTCCAGAGCCATTCCATCGCCGGCTCCCCACCCAGCCCCGGGCCGGCTCAAAAGGATGCTGCGGCAGCAGACCCCTCGGACCGCTCTGCCCTCGCTCCCGGACTCTCCACTGGGTGGAAAGGCTACCGCAGCTGTGGGACCCCAATCGCCAGTCCCCCCAGCCCCAGGCTGGCTTAAAAAAAGACGCTGCGGGGACTGGATTCTTTCTTTTTCGGACTTCTCTTGGACTTTTCCCAGCTACCTTCTGTAGGATTTTGCTTATAATCATTGCGGGACTCAGGAGATGTGGTTTTTGTTTTTGCTGTTGTTGTTTTTTTGTGTGTAATACTTTCTTGTGACATTTTAGTGTGATATTAATATTTTTGGATTGTTACTGTGTTATTGATATTTATATATATATTCTGATAATATGATGATTGTGATTATGATAATGTGGAATTTGTGATTGTAATGCTGTGACTTTTATAATATGTAAGCCGCCTAGAGTCAGGTTTACCTGAGTAGGGTGGGGTATAAATTTGAAATGAAATGAAATCTAACCCCACCTGCCCCTTGGCTTGTCCCTGGATTTCATCACACACACAAACATACACCTGCCTTCTGTTTCCAAAGATGCCCATTTCCCATCTGAGCTCCAACTCAACTGGTCAGAGTCCAACCCTCACTGCCTCATCCTTTGTGTGTGGGGAGGTGGGGGGGGGAAGGAAGGTCTTCTTGAGAACAAGGGTGTCCTGGCTTCACCAAAAGGGTGCTGGACAGGGAGTGAGTGATTAGGGTGTCTAACCCTAAAATATTATATACATTCCCACTCGTCTTCTAATTTCAACTCCCCTCTGGGGATTCAAACCAACAACCTCCTGCTTACAAGGCAAAATTGCAACCTCCAGGACAGAGTGGCTCTACTATCAACAGAGCTACTTTTGGCAATCTTATAACAGAGAACTCTCAGCATATAAGGAAGGTCCCACCCAGAGGATCAGGACGACAGCCGCCCCCACTCCTGAACTTTGTTGTTTATTTGGGGAACGTTTCTTGAGTGGCCGTGACTTTATCGTTATACTATAATATTGAATTTTGTATATTGTATTATTTTGTATCTATTGTGTGTATTGCTGAATTTATCATGTGAGCTGCCCTGAATCGGGTTTCCTGAGTGGGTGGCATATAAATGCGAAAATTAAATTAAATTAAATTAAAATTAACCAGAGAGGATATCATTGCTTTAAAAAAAATCAGGTTTAAAGAGAACTCCTTAGTGGATAAGTGATTAGTGTTTTTGACAATATCCAAAAGGTACTGAGTTTGATTCCTGCTTAGGACTTAATTTTTTAAAAATATATATTACTGTACAGTATTATAAATATAATTGCAATTATAATAAATAATAATAATACTGTAATAAAATTACTGTTCCATGTTGTATCCTTTCTTCAAACAAAGGGTCTCTCCTGAGGCAGAATTTGATTCCCATTTAGGGCTTCTACAGTCCGGGTTTTTAAAGCAATGAGATCCTCTCTGGTTAACATAGAGTTCTCTGTTATAAGATTGTCAGAAGCAGTTCCATTGGCTGTGGAGCCGCCATGGCTTAGAGGTTGAAATTTGTCCTTGTAAGCAGAAGGTTGGGATTTGATTCCTCAGGAAGGATACTGGGAACATGTATAATGACCAGAGACAAGGCGGGAGGAAGGCGCCCCCCCTCCTGCTGATGTCACTGCCCCCCTTCCCCTTGAGTTCAGCCCACCCCCCACCCCACCCCGTGCCCCACTGGCTTGGCTTCTCCCTTCCTGCCCTTTGGTTAAGAAAAAATAAATAAAAATAAAATTCTGCCCAGAGGGACGGAGATTGCTGGGGCGGAGTGGGACGTGGCCCGATTGACCAATACCCCAGCATGCCTGCTGGTTGAGAACCACTTGTGGGTGGGTGGGGTCAAAATTGAAGAGAGAAGCCAAGAGAGAAGCCAATGTGTGTGTGTGTGTGTGTGTCCCGTGCCCCCTCCTTGCCTACAGCCCCCCACACACACCTCTCGCTCTCGTCGGCCATCTTCTCAGTCTCCTCCAGCTTCTGCAGAGCGGTGGCCAGGCGCTCCTGGGCCCGATCCAGCTCCTCTTCCACCAGCTGGATACGCCGGTTCAGGGAGGCCACCTCGGACTCAGCCTTGGGGGAGAGAAGGCCACCGGCCCAGAGGTTGGGTCACCAGAGCAATGCACAAGAGCAATGACACTTCTCTACTGCCCCATAGAAAGGCTGCCTTAGCACACACCCTCTGGGTGGTTCACACCAGGCCATGAGCTTTTTTGCCCCCAACACCCTAGGGATTCATTTTACTGACCTCGGGAGGAGGGAAGAAGCTAAGAGTTAACTTGGAGTCCCATCAGGATTGAACTCACAATGTTCTGGCTGCAGGACAGCAGTTTAACCCCTGCACCACCAGGCAAGCCCTCTCACCCCTGGGTCGAGATCCCTGGCAGGTGACCTTGGCAGACCTCTCCCTCCCCCCTCCTGTCCAAGCCTGGGCTTCCAAGGAGACCCCCCCCCCAAACAGGCCCTCTCCCTCCTCTGCAGAATCACACCCACTTTAACTTCAAACTGGATTCAAAGACCGCCTAGTAGTTAATACATTTTGAAGAGATTAAAGTAGATGAAAATATGAAGGACCTGTTGTCCATTTTCCTGACGATAGCAAGACAACAGATAGCACAAAATTGGGAAAATAACCTAAATTTAGAAATGGATAACTGGTATAAAGAATATCAGAAAACAAAACAAAATAAACAAAATAAAAATAAAATAAAAATTACTGTCGCACTTTAAAGACTAACTGCTATATTTTTATTGTTAGCTTTCGTGGATCAAGTCCACTTCTTCAGACAAAGAGTGAAACTTACAGGCATGGTTTTTATACACCAAATCCAGGGGGTCAAAGGGAGATGGGTGTGGTCAGGCAAGATGACAGACAAGCAAGCACAACAATACAGCCTGACACAGCCATCAGCAACAATAGATTATTCAGATTAGCTCGTGTATAAAGAAATTTGGGAAATAGCACTGAATGATAAATTTACATGGGAATTGAATTTTTAAAAATGGTATAATTGGAGAAAACAAGTTTTGGGATATTTGAAATGCCTTTTTGGAACATATGATGAATACTAGCAAATGTGGAAGACCAGTACCGGATCAACTGAGTTTTTGGAAAAAACAATAGATTAATAAAATAGCATATAGCGGATTCCAGGGCATTGTAAATATCACTAGGGTGAACATTTATTGTTATAAATGTATAAGAAATTAAAAAGGAAGAAGTGGGATAAGTTTGACAAATGATATTGAAAGAGTTTAAGAAAACTACTATTGTTAAAAATGAGGTTTAGAAATATGTTGACTTCTATTATACCTATTGCACTCATTGTAAATGAGATAAGTGATTTTTCTTTAATTTTATCTTTTAATGTTTATTTTTTTAATGGTATGAGTTAAATTCACCCATACCCACACTGCCATTTCCACAAAGAGCCAGACCCTCCTGGCTGCACTGGGTGGGGCTCAAGGCCTGCCCCATCATCCTGCCCTTCCCTCCCATCATCCTCCATCCTGCCCCTCCTGCATCTTTTGCTGCTGTAGTCGCTGGCCTTGAGAGCCCATTCACTGTAAACAGGGTGGGCTGGGTGGTGTGGGGAAGCAAGAAGAAGAAGACTGAGGGCAGTGGGCCACATGAAATGGTGCCAAGGGCCAGGACCAACCCATGGACCATAGGTTGCAATCCCCTGGCGTATGTGATGCTAACATGGAGGGGGGAGATGGGGGGGGAACAATCCACACACACCCCTCCTCCCTCTCCTCACCACTGAAAGGGGAAGGAGGGAGGACTCCTCGAAGCACCTTCATGTTGAGGAGCCCAAAGCCTCATTGGGGGGGGGGGGTAGGTCTTTTCTATTACACTGCAAGGGCACCCAGAGGCCTAAGGCTCCAAACCCCAGCCTACCCTCCCCCCCCCCATGGCCAACGTTTACCCTCCAACCAGCCACTTGGGCCAACTTGGAAGGGAGGGAGGGAGGGGGGAGCTCAGGAGGGGCGTTGACTAAAGGAACAGGAATTCAGAGTCACTCCGGAAAAGGCGTGGCTCCCAGTTCAATTGCTTGCTGGCTGGGGGTAATTTCCTTTTTATGGGGCTCCTAGGGAGGCAGGGGCTGGGAGGGAGGGGAATTTCCTCTTCCACTCCCCCCCACCCAGCCCCCAGCCTCTGGCTGAAGGGAAAGGAGACACCAGGCAGTCCTCTCCCCCTCCCCCCCTCCATCAACCATAGCTGGGGAGAGAGGGGGGGATGTTTCCCTATCACAGTCAGGCTGTGCCCAAGAGGAGACCCTCTGGAAGGGGGGAGGGGCTGGGAAAAGAACCCCAGTCCCTTGGCCGAAGGGCAGCCAAGATGGAGCCCCCTCAGCTGTTGGCTCCCTGCTCTGAAGGGACCCCAGCCAAGTTGCCCTGCCCCCCCCCCAGGAAGACCCCCACCCCCCACGGCTGGCAGGGACAGGCAAGGGCCAAGCCTTTCTCCCAAGGCCCCGCTGGCTTGGTGTGAGGGTGGGGTGGGGGTAGTGGCTGGTAGCCCCTCCTGGAGAGGACCATGCTCTGGTGGTGGAGGGCTTAACATCCTTAGTTCGATCCTGATGGGGCTCCAGGTTGGCTCTCAGCCTCTTCCATCCTTCTGAAGTCAGTCTAGTGAGTTCCCAGCACGTTGGGGCCAAAAATGCTAATTAACTTGTGAACCGCCTAGAAAGAGCACTAAGGGCATGTACGGGGCAGGTATACAAGTGCCATTGCTATTGCTCATGACCCAACACACACACACACACAGAGCCCTCGGAATTGCTCCACTCCCCAATTCCTGCAGGATGGCTTGGCTGGGGGAGAGGGGTGTGTGTGTGTGTGGAAGGAATGGGGGCCAGAGGAGCCTCTAGCCTTGGATCAGCTACTCTGTGGGGCACCCCACCCCACCCCCTCCCCACCCCCAGCACGAGGACCGCTCCTACACACACACACCCCTCTCTTTCACGGACTCCTGGCAGCACACGAGGGAGCGGGGCGACGGAGCCAAGGTGCAGCCTGAGGCCCAGCCCGGCTGAAAGCAAAGGAGGGCTAAGAGAAAGGGGGGCCCTCCCTCGTGGCCCCTCAGCACTGCAGGGCCGGGCCCGGGCCGGGCGAGCGGCTTTCCCCCGACGACGGCCCAAACTGCCTCGCCGCAACCGCCGCAAACACCCAAGGGACGGCGAGGCATCCCCTGGCTAGGCAGGAGGAGCTCCGCTGCCTCGAAGCCGTGGGCGAGGCTCCTTCGGGCCCCTTCGCACCCCAAGAGTCGGGCCCAGGACTGGGGGGGGGGGAGGGGGAGACCGCGCCCCTCCCGGCCATGACCAGCCCTAAGTTTGCGGCGCAGACCAAGGCAGGGCCCGGAAGCACAGGCCGGCGAAGACACCCCGTTTTCACCCCCAACCCCCGACGGGGCGGTCGTGTGTCTCACCCGCTCGCGGGCCTGCCGCTCGGCCTCGGCCTGGCGCTGGAGGAGTTCGGCGCGCTCCTCGGCCTCGTCGGCCACTTGCTGGAGGGTCTGGATCTTCTTCTTGACCGCCTCGATGGAGCCGCCGCCGGCCATCTTTCCGCGCGGCCGCCGCAGGACTAGAGGCGGGGTTCCGGCCTGGCGCGGGGTCGGGCGGGGGGCGGCGGCCGGTGGCTCGCTCGTTTCCCCGGCAGGATCGGGGCTGGGGGACCTCGGGCACTGCTGCCGCTCTTCCGCCTCCCGCCGCCTCCGCGATGGGCGGGCCGGCCTTTCCCTTAAAGAGGCACGCGGGTGCTGAGCGGCCGGGCCGGGCTCGGCTGGGGGGGGGGCGATAACCTCCCCCGGAGGGCCGGACTGATGCCGCCGCCGCCTGGGTAGCCTTTTACCCGGGGTCGAAGCGGCGACCTGTGAGCGAGGGGCTTTATTCCTCCCCCCCCCCCCTTTCAGCCCCGGGAAGACTGGCAGCCTCGCAGTTCCCACGGCCTGCTGGGAGGCTCGTCCCGGGAAGGACGGATTCGGCGGAGGTTAGGGTAAAGGCTCCCTCCCTCGCTGGCAGCGCCCCCCCCCCTTCTTCTTCTTCCTCTTCGCAGAATGCCAAGGCACCGGCCTGCCTTCGGGTCGAGCGGGCAGCTCTTTGCCTCCTTGTCTTCTTTGGTTCCGGCTTCGTCTCTCTCTGGGTCTCCCATTCCTTTTTTTGGCAACTGCGGGAAGCCTGCCAAGATCCCTCTTGCTCTGAGGAGGGGACGGGTGGTCTGGGTGGGCTTCCCGCAGGGTCTCTTCCGATCTCATTCCATCCATATTTAGTTGGGACAAAGACATCTGCCAGTCTGGCCAGGTGACCTTGCTATGGTCATACAGTAGACCCTACTGCCAGCAACTTGACGCCCATCGTCAGGCGGGGGATAAGTAACCTGACCACCCTGAGGACTAGCAGCCTTGGGTGGCAAAGTCCACAGGGAAGGGTGGGCCCCCCAAGTGGGTTTCATCCCATTTCAGTCCATCTTGATAGAGGGGAACAGCGTCATCCATCCTGGCCTCCTGGGGCTGACTAGGAAGACTTTGTGTGCACAAAGGGCTCAGGAAGTCCAGAAAGTGACTCGTGGAACTGGACCCTGTGGTACTGTGGGCGTCACGCTGCAATGCAGAGGGCAAATGGAAGGCCAGGACAATCTTCAAGGCTGATCACCGTGATGAGAGTCAACTTTCGGAATTGGATATGGCACAAGAAGAAGAAGAAGAAACCACCCATCAGGCTGGCCGGCCAATGGGTTCCATGCCTGGAGGCAGAGGCAGAGGCAAGGAAATGGCGATGATGGGAGTCTACACTGGGCCTTCCTGGAGAAAAGCCAGCCAAGTGGTCAAGCAGTGCCAGACAAAGGACACTCTGGCAGCCTAGAAACCCTGGCTGGGAAAGGTTGCCATGAATCCGAATTGACTTGACTTCACGGAGCTGGGACGAGGGCCAGCTGGAGCTCCTTCCCGTAGGAGGCTGCACATGCTGGAGCTCCTTCCCGTAGGAGGGATGCTGCACATGCTGGGTTCGGCTGGAGTCTCTGCACAAACTGAGATTTGTCTCGGGGCTCACGGAGCCACTCCACCAAGTCTTCACAGCTCATCTTTGAGGCTATGGGCATTTGTGGTTTGATTGATTCCAAATCTTGCTCCTTTGTTAGGGTTGATGGAATGTGAGGAATCTCCACTGGATGCTGAGACCAGGATGTGGCCTGCTTCCACTGTGGGCGGCTTGACTTCTCTCTTGGGGAGGAGCCTTGTAGAGGTCAACCGAGCAGAGGCCCTTTGCCACTGACAGGAGTGGCACCTTAGCTTTGTGGTGCCACACTGCGGTTTCAAGGGTGGGGGATACCGGGGGAGACTTGGTCCCCAGTGGGGCTTCTTGTCTGTCCCAAGAACTCTGTTCCCTCTGGGGTGACTTGTGAGTCCAACTCCTGGGCGTCGTGACCCACGCTGGGTCCTCCTTGGCCTCCCCCACTGAGGTGCCAATGGCCTGAGAGGGCTCGCCTCACCCATCAGGAGGACTTGCTGGCGGTGGCCTCTGGGCTACTTTCCCATCTTCCATTCCAAAAACCATATGGGGTCATTGGGGGGTCCTGAAGGGCAAACGCTGCCAAACAGACTCTTCCAAGGAGTCCATTCACCCCACTTCCCTCTCCTCCCTTGGGGTGCTGCTGTGGGTGGCCTACGGGGGGGGGGGCTGAGAGGGGGCTACGTTTTCCTCTGCTTATCTCTCCTTCCTTCCCCTCCCCCTCTCCCACATGCCCCCCCCCCCATCTTGCTGCCCGCCAATAGACGGAGACAACCTGTGGTCCTTCCTAGGGCTTGCAAAAGCCCCGCTTCTAAACCTCCGCTCTCAGCCCAGAAAGGCCAAGGGGGCTGGAGGACCCTCGCCCCACCCCGGAGGGCGCGAGAAGAAGGCTCGCAGGGCGGGCAGCGGGCCTAATCCGCGTGCGGGCAGGGAGCCGCCGCCTAACCCTCCCCCCCCCCCCGCCGCATCCGCTGAGCCCCGCCCTTGCTCCCCCCCCCCATCCCCAGAGGTCCGCCAGACAGCCAGTCTCCTCCTCCCGGCTCAGGGAATCACCAAATATGAGCAAAGGCCGCGGTGACGGGGTGGGCCAGCCAGCCTGGCTACTCGCTGGTCGACGGCCAGGCGCATCACAGCCCCAGGCCCGCGCGGGAGTGGACGGAGCGGGGCTCCTGGGGGTGGGGGCGACGGCGCCCAGAGACCGGGCAGGGGTGGGGGTGGAAATCCCGTATCAGGCACCCTTCCCCGCAGGGCCGCCCAACGCCTTCTCGGGCGGACAAGGCAACACCACCACCACCACCACCACCACCATGATCGGCTGCTGATGCTTCCGCTCGACTCCGGCGGCGGGGGGGAGGGAGGGATCAGAGCCCCCCGCCCCCCCCCCCGCACAGCTTGCGTGGTCGCCTCGGAAGCCTGGGCTGAGGTGGCTAATTCCGCCGCGCATCCCCCCCGGAGGGCAGCCGGGCCCCGACGGTGTTCCCGCCCGGCAGCCCACAGGACTGGCCTTCGGCCGCGGGTACTTCGCCCTGGGGCGCTGCGAGCGGGCGGAGGTTTCCCGGGCCAGCGCCCCCCGCTCCCCCCACTTTCAGGGCAGCCCTCGAGGCGTCCCTTGTCGGCGGTTGCCTTCCAGCCGTTCCCCCAGTTGTCCGGCTCGGGTTTCAGTCAAGAGCCGCCCCGGCCGGGGGAGAAGGGCCTGGCACTTATTTATAGGGTGTCAATTGCTCTCCGAGGTCCGGCGCGTGGTGCTCGCCGTGTTGCCACCTCGCCCCCCCCCCTCCGCGCCTTGCTTTGGGGCAGGGGGCGCCTCCCTCCCTCCCTCCCTCTCTCTTCCATGAAAAGACAGAGGCCCTCGAGGCTATTCCACTGATGTGGCCCTGCTTTCACCTCCCATATTTAGGTTTGTAAATTACATGAGAGATAATAAAATACATCATTACAGTGATATACATCTATCAATCTAGAGGCCCCTCTTGATCTTAAGGCCCTCGGCTGAAGCCTAGTTAGCCTATAGGGAAATCCGGCCCTGGACCAAGCCCTCCCCTCCCCTTTTGTGCTGGTCCTGCCGAGCCCGGGACCCTCTCCCCTCCCCCCCCCAGCCAAGCCCCCTCCCGTCCCCTGGGCGCCCAGCCGGGGCCAAACTCACGTCAGCCGCTTTCTTCTCGGCCAGTTCCAGTTTCTCCTGGGCTTCCTTGACGGCCTCCGAGTATTTCTCCACCTCATCCTCGGTTCCCTTCAGCTTCTTCTGCAGCCCCTGTTGCTCTTCCTCCAGCTACGACGGAGCAGGAAAGGGGGGGGGATTAGTTCGGAGGGGAGAAGCAATGGACTTAGACTACTACAGCTCCATCCACCAGGCGGGTGGAGGAGCCTGGGAAGGGTCGGCCGAGAAAAGTCAGGTTGGCAAGCTCTGAGGAGTCCCGCCTCGGGCCCTCCGGATGAGGGGGAAAGAGAATGAAGGCGAGGCTCCCAGGCAGTCTCGCCAATATCTCCCCCCACCCATCCACCGAGGAACTCCGAGCCCCCACCCTGCCTGGTCGTAGTCCCCCTCCCTCCCCCCCCCCCCGCCCACCCCCTGTGCCCTGCTCGGACGTGCTTCCTAGCTCCGTGGCCTCGGGGCAGGCGACCGAGGCAGTCGGGCAGGCAGGCAGGGCGGCGGGGCGGGGCACACACCTGCTTGCACCGGTCCTCGGCCTGCTTCTTGTCGGCCTCGGCTTGCTCGGCCCGGTCGATGGCGTTCTCCTTGTCCAGCTTCAGCATCTGCATCTTCTTCTTGATGGCTTCCATGGCGGCGGCTGGAGCGGGCTGGACCCGACGGGGCGGACGGCAGAAAAAGGCGAGAGCGAGCGAGAGGGCAGGAGAGAGGCGAGCGCGACCGGGAGCGGCGGAGACTGGCCGGGGGCCCGAGCCGCTCGCGCTGCCTAATAGCTGGGGAGGGGCCGGGACCTCCTCCCTGGCGGCCAGCAGCACCTTTTAGGGGCAAGCGGGCAGAGAAGGGACCGGGCGGCCGACGATCGACCGGCCGGCCAGCCAGTCGTTCGGGGAATGGAAAGGCCGGCTGCCAAGGAGGCGAGTCCTGGGCCATTGGTGGCGCCGCGGCCCCCCCCCGCCCCCTCCGCGGCCGGCCGCCTGTCACTCATACCGCCCGTCGGGCAATCCATAAGGCAGAAGTGCGGTAGCAATTCCATTTCTTTACCGCCCCGTTGCAGCAATTATTATTATTATTATTATTATTATTATTATTATTATTATTATTATTATTATTATTATTATTATTATTATTATTATTATTATTATTATTATTATTATTATTATTATTATTATTGCCCTCGTCCCTGGAATTGTATGTCAATAAAGGTTATCTACTCTCTCTCAAATTGATGATACTTAGGGATCCTTTCCTACTGTACAGTTTTATGATCCAATGACAATGAATTTCAACATGGGAAAATGCAATATTCTATACCCAGTCTCCCAAAACCAGCTGCAAAAATAGAGACAGGGAGACTTGGTCATTTTTTGGTTGTTCAGTCGCATAGTCGATTCCGACCCTCTGCGACCACATGGACCACTGTCCGCCAGGCTCTTCTGTCCTCCACCATCGTTCTCAACCTGCCCAGCTCTGTGCCCATTGTCTCTACAATACCATCTAGCCATCTCATTTTTGGCCGCCCCCTTCTTCTTTTGCGCTCCACCTTTCCCAGCATCAAGGCTTTCTCAAGCGAATCCTCTCTTCTCATTTGATGTCCAAAGTACTTTAGCTTCATCTTTACTATCTGACCTTTTAAGGAGCAGTCAGGGTTAATTTCTTCTAAGATGGACCTATTTGTTCTCCTCACTGTCCAGGGGACTCTCAAAACTCTCCTCCAACACCACATCTCAAAGGCATCTATTCTTCTGCGCTCAGCTTTCCTTATGGTCCAGCTCTCACAACCATACGTTGCCACCAGGAATACCATTGCTTTGACTATAAGAATTTTTGTTTGCAATATGATGTCTCTACTTTTCTCAGGTTTCTCATCGCTTGCCTCCCAAGAATCATTCGCCTTTTTATTTCATGGCTGCAATCACCATCTGGAGTGAGCTTTGATCCTAGGAGAGTAAAATCTGTCACTGCTTCTATTTCTTCCCCATCTACTTCCCAGGGACTGATGGGGCCTGTTGCCATGATCTTGGTTTTCTTTATATTGAGTCTCAAGTCAGCTTTTGCACTTTCATCTTTCAACCTAATGAGGAGCTTCTTTAGGTCCTCCTCACTTTCTGCCATTAGGGTGGTATCATCTGCATATCTCAAGTTGTTGATGTTTCTCCCAGCAATTTTGATCCCAAATTGTGATTCCTCCATCCCTGTATTGTGCATTATGTGCTCTGTGTATCAGTTGAATAATCAGGGTGACAAAATGCAGCCTTGTCTTACTCCTTTTCCTATTCCAAACCACTCTGTCCTTCCGTATTCTGTCCGAACGGTTGCTTCTTGATTCATGTACAGATTTCTGGTATTCCCATCTCTTTAATTACTTACCACATTTTGTTGTGGTCAACACAGTCAAAAGCCTTAGTGTAATCAATGAAACAGAAGTAGACTTGTTTCTGGTATTCCTTTGTTTTCTCCATGATCCAACGTATGTTGGCGATGTGGTCTCTAGTCCCCCTGCCTCTTCTGAACCCTGCCTGCACTTCTGGTAATTCTCTCTCCACGTGCTGCTGCAGTCTATCCTGTATTATCTTGAGCATCACCTTGCTAGCGTGAGGGATGAGCGCAATTGATCGATAATTTGAACATTCTTTGGCATTTCCCTTTTTGGGGATTGGAACATATACTGATCTTTTCCAATCCTGTGGTCATTGTTGTGTTTTCCAAATCTGCTGGCATATAGAATGCAATAATTTGATTCCATCAACTTTTAGGGCTTTGAAAACTTCGACTTGGATACGATCATCTCCACTGGCTTTGTTGTTTGCAGTGCTTTTCAGGGCCTTTCTGACTTCACTCTCTAGGATGTCTGGCTCATGTTCAATGTTCTCATCATTGTGATTATCAGGGGGGGGGGGTTTGAGGTCCTTTTTTGTAGAGTTCCTCTGTGTACTCTTTCCATCTTTTCTTAATCTCTTCCGCATCTGCTAACTCCTTGCCATCTTTGTCCTTTATCATGGTCATTTTTGCTTTAAATGTCCCCTTGATTTCCCCAATTTTTTTTTTGAAAAGATCTCTAGTCCTACCCCTGATATTGTTTTGCTCTATAGTGCATGTGAAAAAGATCTAAGCACACTTCAAGGTAAATGTGGATTAACTGTGTGATGTACTAACACACACCCGAGAAATAAACCCAAGGAAAAGAAGGGGGGGGGGGAGAAAGACAGCAAGGGAAGAAGGGGAGGGCAATTTTAGGCCACAAGGTGGGCAGTAAAACTCCACAGAATCTTGCTTTGGTCACACTTTCCTGGGGATCCTCTGTCAAGACTGTGGATGGGTTGGAAAAGGTCCAGAGGAGAGAAAGTCCAGGGTGCTGAAAGGCCTGGAAACCAAACCCCCATGAGGAGGAACAGGGGAGGGGGAAGGAGAAAAACTGCCTGGAGAGCCATCATCTTCAGTATCTGAAGGATGGCCATGTGTCAGTGGAGCTCTACCTGTGGGTTTACTGCCTTGGCAGGCAGGACTTTCCTGCTCTGTGCCCCAATGATTTGTTGTGAATCTATTCAGATGGGCTGCTGGGGAAGATTCAGGCAATGGGCTCTGTGTCATCCTCCCCTCCCACCCGCCTCTATCTCACCTGTTGAGGCCCCAGGTTTGATGCCAAGTAGGAGGCATCTCCAGGTGAAGCCACCTGGGCCAGTCTACACCTGGTAGGCAGCACTGGATGGACATTCTCCCCGACTCTACCCACTATGCACACATGTCCATAAGCAGCCCACAGTACAAACAACAATTCACCACAGATGAATAACTGCAAATGACCTATTTTTAATAAATATTTAAATAGTCAAACTACAAAGGAAAACAGTTTTTCCTTCACAATTCCTTGAAAGCAGTTCTTCAATAAGAGGGAAAGCCCAAAAGGAAACTGGTTATGACTTCAAAGGAGAAACTTCCTACAGTATATCCATTCTCACGTGAATGTATCTATTCTGGAATGGAGAGATACTTTTTTTTTTGAAGGAAAGAAGGTTAGAAAGAAAGTGTTTTGTTTTAAACCTTCACAGAAAATGTTTCTGAAGTCTGATCCAAATTGTATAAGTATCAAAAGAAAGGTTATTCTGTCTGCTTTCAAGCACACTTTAGATCACTTTGATCGGTCTATCAGTTTTTTTCATGGATCACTGTCAAACACCTCCCCACCCCCTGCAGAAATGTCATTTCAACGTGTCACATTTTTCTTCAATATCTTTTTTGTAGATTCCTGCTTTGGCGTCATTTTTCTCCACATGTTGTATGTGAAATGTATCTACCTTGGGAAGTTGTCATATTCATTTTTAAAATTGCTTTCCCTCTTTTTGGGGGGTTTGTGTGACTTCTTTTTAGTGGATTTTTGTAAAACACTTCATAGATTATGTTTCCGAAGTCCAATTCCAAATCTTAAAGTGTCACCACAAAGGTTATTCTTTCCTCTTTCAAATGCACTTTGGATCATCTGAATTGGTTGGGTAGTTTTTTCGCTGCCCCCAGACAACTGACCCCCCCCCCGCAAAACTGTCACTTTTCTGATGCTACTTCTGAAAGCGATGATGTCATCGCTTTGCATTTTTGGCTTTTGGATTTTACCAATTCTTAAAGTCGCTGAAATGATATTTCAAATGACATAACCCTTATTTTCATGGGTGATTTAATTTTTGTGTTACAGCTTCTCAAAAGTACAGTACAGTCATACCTCACATAACGAATTTAATGCGTTCTGCGATGCTGCTCGCTATGTGAAAAATTTGCTATGCAAGTCAGACTCACATAACAAATTTTTTGTTATGCGAGTCAGACTTTTCCCTATGGAAAAACTTGCATAACAAGCGTTTCTATGGGGGAAACTTGCATAGTGAAAATTATGCGAGTTTTCCCCATAGAAACGCTCGTTATGCAAGTTTTTCCATAGGGAAAAGTCCGACTCACATAGTGAAAAATTCGTTATGCGAGCTGGACTGCTTAGCAAAAAACTTGCTCATTATGCGAGTTTTTCACTGAGCGAAACGCTCGTTATGTGAGGTTTGACTGTACATGATTTTTGATACATTGCAAGAGCTGTCAGACCAGCCAACCGAAAGGTAAGACATCCATAGAATTCACATCAATAACATTTTATAACATTGTCTAGAATGGACTAGTAGTGAAATTGACTAAGGCAGTGGTGGCGAACCTATACCACACGTGCCAGAGGTGGCCCTTGGAGCCCTCTCTGTGGGCACCCAGGCTGGTAGCAGAGATACATCCTTGTGTTGGTTAAGAAGACGTGGTCCCTGGTCTGGCCAGAGAAGGTTGAGTCAGACCCCTTCAGGCCAGCTTGTTCAGCTGCTTCCTGGAGGAAGGGTGGCCTTTGCACTGTTCCTCTTCATCAAGAACAACTCCATTGGGACACAGAGTGCTGGAAGGCCAAGCCCCCACCCCCACCCCCGCCTGCTCCAAATGTGGTGTCTTTGACCATTTATGCCTTTGCTTTGGGGTTGGCCTCCTCCGCTTGGGTCACGCGTTGTAAGCATTTCTGGCACAGTTGACATGAAAACATGAGCAAGCCAGAGCAGACACTGGGATCCTGCTGCCAGCGGAGCCTGTGGCCAGAGTGAAGCAAGGAAATCACTTTTAGTTTGGCACGCCAACAGCATTGGCCAAAGTACTTGCCATTCCGAGGCTTGGCTGGGTCAACTCTGAGTTTGGAGGCTTTGCATTCAGAGAGCCTGCCCCAGAGGTTGTTCCAAAATGTCGGGTGTCGGATGCTTGCTCTGCAGCATAGCACTGCTGGGCTGGTGGGTTGGTTATTCATTCATTCATTCATTCATTCATTCAATCAATTAATCAATCAAACAAACTTTTATGCCGCCCTCCTCACAAAGACCCAGGGCAGCTAACAAACTTTGAAAACACTTAAAACACAGTAAAAACATGGCATAAAAACAGGATTAAACAGGATTAAACAGGATTTAAAAAGTTACAAAAGTTAAAAGAGGATAAACAAGTCACACAGAGAGAGGGAGGGGTTAGATGAGCCAACAAGGTGAGGCAACCGTCTGGCCCATACCCCACATATGCCCCGCCAGCCAGGTGTTAACCCCCTTCCTAAAGGGCAGCAGCTCAGTCTGGAGATGCAACTCAATTGGCAGAAGGTTCCATAGGGCCGGATTAGACATGGGGAAGGCCCTCCTTCTAGTGCTAGAGAGGTGCGCCTCTCTAGCCAATGGTACAACCAAAGAACCTCTCTGGTCTGCTCTGGTGGGACAGACAGATATCCTTAGGGTGATGTGGTCTCTTAAGTATCCTGGCCCACTACCATATAGGGCTTTAAAGGTAATAACCAGCACCTTGAATTGCACCTGGAGGCACACTGGCAACCAGTGCAGCTCCTGCAGCAATGGTGAGGTGCGAGCATAACACCCACACCCCATCACCACCCAGGCAACCGCATTCTGGACCAGTTGCAGCCTCCGAATGGTCACCAAGGAGCTGAGACCCAGCTGCTCCCACTTCCCTCCATCTGGCCGGGTCCGAGGGAAGGAGCCTGGAGCGTCCATGGTGTGGCACTTTTGTGGCCGCAGGAGCCGAGACCCAGCTGCTCCCACTTCCCTTCATCTGGCCAGGCCAAAGGAAGGAGCCTGGAGCGAGCATGATGCAGCATTTTTGTGGCCACAGGAGCCAGGAAGTCCTGCCTGCCAATCCCAGCTCTGGGTCTCCACTGGTCCTGAATTTCTCCAAGGAAAGCTACTGCCCATGCTTTAGCAAGCCAGTTCATGAGGCTGCCGAAGGATGTCCAGCTGCCAGGGCTACTTCTCCTTGTGCAGTTGTGAGCTGATGTCAGCCCAGCCCAGTATTCATGGATGGGGGAGACCTTGGGCTTGATTGACCCCTAAGGGCACTGATGGAGGGGCTTTACAGCATCTCTCCTCCTGGGTTACGGTCATTGCAGAGCCTGCCTCCTGGCCTTCTCCCCAGGCAAGCTCAGCCACCCTCTCCCCAGCCACCTGGTGACACCTGAGAGGAGCCAGGAAAGCAGCTGTGGCAGGACAGGTGTGGCTCTCTGGCTTGGATGGGAAGAGGCCGCTTTCTGTCTCCAGGCATGGAGGAGCCTGGCCTGGCCCAAGTGATGCAGGGGAGCAGATCCTGGGGGGAACCTCAGTAGCCTGCAGGGCAGAGAGAGACCCACTGGCATATCCTGGTTGAGAGTCAGAATGACTCCCCCCTCTTCCTCCCCCCCCCACAACCCTCATCCTCAGCCCGTCTTTCCCTGAGAGTCAATTTCCTTGCTCAGAGGAGCCTTAGCTCAGCCCAGAGGAAGGACTTGCTCACATGCTTGAGGGCAGGAGCAGAGCATTGGGAGCCTCCACCCCAGACTGCCTTGGGAGGGAGGTGCGTGCGTGCGTGCGTGCGTACGTACGTGAGAATGAGAAAGACAGGTTGTACTTACCAGTAACTGTTGTTCTCCGAGTACGTTGTTTGTGAATCCACACTTACGGGGTTATGCGCTTGCGCCGAGCCATTTTGGAGCTTTCAAGCTGGTTGGATAAAGATTTAAGGTTGGGGCCGCCCACCACCTCCACCCGCCCTCAGCACCATTTCGTGCCTCTTCCCGCAGTTCAAATTTAAAGCTAGGCAGGTTGAGAAGAGAATATCTCACCCTGGCAGCAATGAGGGGAAGGACGGGAGGGTAGTGTGGATTCACAAACAACATACTCAGAGAATGACAGTTACTGGTAAATACAACCTGTCTTTCTCCTTCCTGTTGTTTGTGAATGCACATGTATGGGAGATTAGCAAGCTCACTTACTTGGATGGCGGGCAGCCAGTGGCAAAATGTCCCACGAGGAATGCTGGAGATGGGTCAGGCACGGGCGGTCAGGATGGATCACCCCAGACGAGCTTCAGGGACCACTCTGATGTCCATCCTGTAGTGTCTGGTAAAGGTGGACGACCTAGACCATGTCGCCGCCCAACAGATGTCATCCATTGGTATGCCCACCAGGAAGGTGGAGGATGCTGCAAAGGACTGAGTTGAATGAGCCCTGACATGAGGCGGGGCTAGTAGAGAGGCCAACTCGTAAGCCAGGTAGATGGTGGCAGTGATCCACTTGGAAAGGTGTTGGGCAGACAGGCCCTCCCCTTTCGATTTCCCTCCATAGGCGACAAAGAGCCGTGAGGATTTCCTGAACTCTGCCGCTCTTCTTGTATAGAACAATAAAGCCCGCTTGACATCCAGCGAGTGCCATGTCCTTTCTTTCGTCGAGGTCGGGTTCAGGAAGAAAGTAGGTAGCGTAATGGCTTGTGCCAAATGAAAGTCAGTCAGTACCTTAGGTAGAAATTCGATGCCTGGGTGGAGGACCACCCTGTCGGTATAGAACTTGAGGAATGGTGGATCATGCCACAGGGCCGCCAGCTCTCCAGCCCTCCGGGCGGACGTTACCACTACCAGGAAAGTTGTCTTCCATGAAAGCAGCTTGACATCTGCAGTGGCCATAGGCTCAAACGGAGGTTTCATCAATGCCTTGAGGACTGTGGTGAGGAACCACTGTGGTGGTGGTTTCTTGATCGGGGGAAACATGTTCTTTAGTCCTTGTAGGAAGCATTTCGCCGTTTTGTCTCTGAACACTGTTTCTAGGACCGAGCCAGGCGGTGCTAAGGCGACTATGGCTGCCAGGTACATTCGCACGGATGCATGTGCTAATCCTGCTTCAGCCAGGGTAAGAAGGTACTCCATCACTTCTGTGAGGGTCGCTTCGTTCAGTGGTCGTCTCACCGATTGCAGATGGGTTAGGAACATGGTGAACTTGGACCTGTATGACCAGTATGTGGAAGCCCTTCTACTCACGTCCAGGATCCTCCTGATCCAGGCATGATGAGCCAAGGCAGTGAGGTGGAGACTGGGCAAGTCTGCGTGGAGAAGCCAACCTTCCTCCATCTGGAGCAGTGATGGATCCGGGAGTAGCCTCCACGAGTCCGCTACCATTTGGTGCAGTAACGGGAACTACGGTTGCCGTGGCCAAGCTGGAGTGATGAAGATTGCCGTGGATTGATGCTTACTGAGGAGAATCAGGGCTTTCTGGATGAGCGGTGTCAGATGGAACACATATAGAAAGTCCCTCTTCCAGGACACCATGAAAGCGTCCCCTTCCGAGCTGTGTCCTATTTCTGCTTGGGAGCAGTACCTGGGTAGTTTCACGTTGTGCTGTGATGCGAACAAGTCTAGGACTGGAGAGTCCCACCTCCTGCAAAGCATTGCAAACACTTTGTCATTGAGTTGCCACTCATGAGTGGTGACCGTTTGCCTGCTGAGACTGTCAGCGAGGCTGTTCAGGGCTCCCTGGATGTGTACCCTGATCGGAAAGACATGGTGCTCCAAGCACCATTCCCACATCTGGACAGCTAGATAGAGAAGGGACACTGACCTGGTTCCTCCCTGTTTGTTCAAGTACGCAAGGGCAGTTGTATTGTCTGATGCCACCTGGACTACCTTTCTGGAGACGGATGACTGGAAGGTTTTGAGGGCTTTCCAAATTGCCAGTAGTTCCAGGTAATTGATATGTTTGGTTTTCTCTTGAGGCGACCAAAGATTGTTGATCCTCAAGGGTCTGCAGCAAGCGCCTTACCGGAGGGTGTTGGCGTCTGTGGTAACTTGCACCAACAGTGATGGCAGGCTGAATGGCTTCCCAAGCAAAACGTTCCTGCTTCTCTGCCACCAGCACAGTTGGCTCTTGAGTTCCATGGATGGTTTGAATAGGTGAAGCAGCCAGGCCTGAAGAGACCTCATCTTCAGTTTGGCGTGAGGGACGACCGCAGTCATCGAGGCCATAAGGCCCAGCAGCCGCTGAGTGTCTTTTATCCTGACCCAGTCAGAGGTTTGAAACTTCCGGACCATGGATCGGCTGTCTCAAAGGTGTTTCTCCAGGGCATAAGCACTCGTCACGGTAGAGTCCAGGATCTCCCCTAAGTACTCCACCCTTTGCAACGGGACGAGATGAGATTTTTTGAAGTTCAATCGTAGACCAAGACCCTCCATGAATGTGATGCAAAACGCGATGTCCTCTCTGGCCTTGAGCTCGGATGGCGCACAGATCAGCCAGTCGTCTATGTAAAGGAATACTTGGATCCCCTTCAGTCTGAGGTAAGCCGCGGCCAGAGCCATGCACTTGGTGAACACCCTCGGCGTGGTGGACAAACCGAATGGTAGACTGGTGTATTAGTAGGTCTGGCGCGCCACCCAAAACCCCAGGAAATGTTGGTGATGCCTCCTTATGGAGCTATGGAAATAAGTGTCCTTGAGGTCTGGCACTGCAAACCAGTCATCCTTGTTGATGAGGAGGAGAATGGTTTGGAGCGTCACCATATGAAACAAAATAGGTCAGAAGCTGCCGTTTTTGTTGTCCACAATGAAGTATCATGAGTAGAAACCCGCCGACAAGTCATTGGATGCAACTGTCTCTATGGCACCCTTCTCCAGGAGAATTTCTATTTCCAGGTGTAGGAGAGGAGACGGATCGGTGGTACGGATCTGCCCAACCAGCGGGGAGCTCTCGAACTCTAGAGCGTAACCCGACTCTAAGATCTTTAGGACCCACTTGTCTGTTGTTATGCTGGATGTCACGTACCAGCCAGCCCCCTCACTTCTGGAAAACCTCCTGTAAACCAAAACAAACAGGAACGGGCTGGACGGCAAAATAGAGAACAACTCTCAGCTGGTTATCAGCCAAAATGAGGTTTTAATTGGGTAGCGTGTTCAAAGATGTGTGTGTGTAATGCAATGCTGCTCTTACCCTTTTAGTCCAATGAAGACAAGTTGTTCAGAAAAATGATGAAGATTTATTGATCAGGTTCATAAAGCATAAAAGTCAGTAGCATAAGTCAGTCCAATACAATCCACAGATAACCTAGGTAACCATTTTTAAGGAGCAAGAATGCATAGCTCCTAGGCTAAAGAATGTTAGCCCATAGAGATCCAGAAACAAAAGCTCTCTAATCAAAAACAGGTCTTAATCCATGAAGAAGCAGAGACGAACTCTTTCTTCTCTCCAAAATGGAGAATTTGCAGTCAGGTGGTTTAGCTTTAGCCAATCAGGTAACAGAGAGAACTTTCTCAAAACAACACATTGTTTACACACGTGCACACAGAGTGCACTGGCACTAGCCAAAACATGGCTCTCAGCTAACTTAGAAAAGATAAGAAATACTGAAAAACATGCTGTCTGTGACACAGCCTTGAGGCTCAGAGAAGACAAAAGATTTTTTCTGAGGCCTATTTGAAACTACTATTTCACAAAGCTTTGGGAACATTAGGAAAAAGATGTCATTTTCTGACACTGGACCAAGCGGTGAGGAAGTTCCGGAGCGGACAGTATGGGAGCGGAGAGGTCTCGGCCGAGGAGTCAAACCTGCTGCCAGACCAGTTTGGCCACATTGCCGATGGCTGGAAGCAGAGGCAAGTGGACCGGCAGGATCTCCTTCTTGTCTGCCATGCCACACACATTGTCCACGCACGGATCGGGTGGGTTCTCTACTCTAATGCCCAGCGTTGCCCCCAGATGCATGAGCAGCGCAGTGAAAGTGAGCTGGTCCTCTGGCTGAGACCTCTGGGTGCTGCCGATTTGGTCCTTGGAAGACTTTTCGGCATCAACCGCTGGCAGATCATCATCGTCTGATGAATTGTCCGAAGCAGCCGACACTCCCGAGAATTTGGGAGGTGGGATGAAATTCTCAGGGTCCGAGTCAGACCAGTATGGCCTGGCTGATCTCGGAATGGTCTCCGGTGAAGGTGGCGGGGCGGCAGGCCACTGACTTGTGACCGCATGGACCCCCTCCTTCTCCTCTTCTCTGGTGGTGGCGCCTCCGATTGGTGCTCATGGATCAGTGTCTCGGACGGTTGCCCTGTAGATGGAAGAGCAGCTCTCACCTGATCGGAGGTCTCCCTTACCATGATCTTGAAGAGGGGTGCCAGGAGATCAATCTGAACGGTGGCTGGGGACGGATTGGTGCACCAAACCATAGACACATCTGTGGGCAGAATGGTGGATGGAGCAGGTCTGGAGGACGGTAGCAAGGAGGCACCGCACGTTGGTGGTGGAACTTCTTGGTCAGAAGGAAGGCTGGAGGAGTCCTCCGGCACGGGAGAGATCGAGCATTGCTACGCCATCGCCGAGAGATAAAGACCGCCGAACCTGGGGATGGAGGAGGAGAAGGCCGAGGAGCTCTAGGAGTCGGCGGCAGGGAAGAAGAAGCAGGATGGTGTTTCTTGTGCTTTTTCTTCTCCTTTTTCTTTTTAACAAGGTGACCAGCGGCGGTAGACTTGGCAACGGACGCTGAGGAGGAAGCTACGGAAGGGGCCTCCTGGCTTGATTGTAGGGGTTGAGGTGCGAGTGCGGCTGCCATGAGATAGGCCTGGAGTCTGTTCTGCTGGTTCTTTAGGGTGACCTGGGAGAACTTCCTGCAGATGCCACACGAGTGGACCGGATGGTTCTTACCCAGGCAGAGGAGGCACTTCTTGTGTCCCTCAGTACTGGGGTACTTCCTCTGGCACACTGGGCACTGCTTGAACGCCGTGACGGAGGCCATCAACTGGTCTCCGAGTGAACAAAAATGGCGCTGGAGCAAGGCGCGATGACGAAGAGTCTCTTCTTTCACCTTTTACTGGCTACAAGAGGCCGCGAAGCCCCTCGCAGATGGGGGTGGGCCAAGATGGGTAAGCGCCTGGTCCGAAAAAAATTGTTTTTAAGGAAAAATTGGAGGGTTCGATCTGGTCGAAAACCGTTAAATGGACGAAAGCGCTCACAAAGGCTCCTGCTGCTACAGCGGAAAAACGAGAGATGAGGGAAGAGGCACGAAATGGCTCCGAGGGCGGGTGGAGATGATGGGCGGCTCTAACCTTAAATCTTTATCCCATCAGCTTGAAAGCTCCAAACTGGCTCTGCACAAGCGCAGAACCCCATAAGTGAGCATTCACAAACAACACGACGGATAACTAAAGAAGGCCCAAAAGAAGAGGAAGAGGAAGAGGAATGGCTGTTGACCTCTGCTGCCTCCATAGTCAGGGCAGCGTTTCTTCCTTGGGGAGGGCAGCCTGCCATTTCCACATCCGTCACTTGCTCCCTTTCCCTGGTTGAGCAGTGGTTAATTGATGTACTGCAGCCAGAATGTTAAGAGTTCGATCCTGACCAGGTCTCAAGGTTGAGTCAGCCTCTTCCATCCTTCCCAGGACCCAGCATTGTGGGGGACAAAATGCTAATTCCCTTGTGAGCCCCCCAGAGAGGGCACTGAGGGCTTCTTTGGGGTGGGAGAGGGGTGGAAGGGCTCTACTTCACTTCTCACAGCAAATGGCCTCTTCTGTCACAGACCAATCCTCTGGAAGGGTTCCTCTCTCTGTGTGTGCATGTGCGTGCATCCGTCCATCTGTGTGTGTGTGTGCACGCGCGTGTGTGTGAGGCATTTTGCTGGCTCCCTGGCCCAGAGTGACAGCCCTCAGGGAGCCTTTTAGAAGCCGAGTCATGCGCAAGGAACCCAATGCATCTTGCCCTTCGAGAGCAGCAACTGGGGCTTAACTGAACCCGGGATCAGCCGGCTGGCCTCACTCGGAATGCTCCATCACTTCAAAAGCCTCTCCCCCCCCCCCGCCCCACCCTGCAAGGCTACTGAATGGCCCGCTCCCCACACTTGACATGCTCCCCTTCTCTTGAGGTCAAGGGCCTTCAAGGAAGGCCTGATCCTGCATGCTTGCAGTTTTCTGTGCTTTCATGTTATCCTGTTCCGGTCATAGAGTAGACCCTACTGCCTGTGACTGTGGAAGTTAATGAACCTGACCACCCCAAGGACTCACAGCCTTGGGTGGCAAAGTCCACAGGGAAGGGTGAGGGTCCCCAAGTGGATTAAATCCCACTTGAAGCATTTTCGATGGAGCTTCATCCATCCTGGCCTGGGGCTGAGGAGGACTTTGTGTGCCAAAAGGGTTCAGGACCAGAAAGTGACTCAAGGAACTGGATCAGTGATACGATGGGTGTCACTCTGTGATGTGGAAGGTCAATGGAAGGCCGCTGCATTGTTATATTGTCCCCAGGACAATCTTGATGGCTAATTGCCAGGATGAGAGCCAATATTTGGAATTGGATACGGCACTTGAAGAAGAACGTGTGCTTTGGAAGTCTGTCCTCTCCTCCCTTTGCCTTTCAAAAGCTGCCTGACCTGGGGAGGAAAGGATAATACTGTACCCTGAAAGCAACAGGAAAAACCACAGGCAGAGGCTTCTGCCCTGAGAGAGGGAGAGGGAGAGAGAGAGAAAGGGAGAGAGAGGGAGAGGGAGAGAGAGGGAGAGGGAGGGAGAGAGAGATTTTCTTGCTTTCATGGAGTCTGACTTCCATCCATGGACTGGGAAATACTGTGGTCTGGTTCACTCTAAACATGAACTGTCAATAAGCTTTGCAGGCATGCCTATGGTTTAGTTCAGGGATGTCCAAACTATGGCCTGTAGGCTGGATCTGGCCCCTGACACCAATTCACACGGCCCGTGCGGCCCTCGTTGCTCCTGGAAGCAGAAGTAAAATGCGCCCATACGGGCATTTTACTTCTGCTTCCAGGAGCAATGAGGGCAACATGGGCTGCATGAATTGGTGTTTGGGGCCATATCCGGCCTGAGGGCCACAGTTTGGGCACCCCTGGTTTAAGCAGAGAAAATGGCAGCCTAAAATCTATCTCATCCTGTTGCAAAACAGACGGCAAGGAGGCGTGTTTCACTTCCGCTTTCTGTGGGAGGAACTACGTGACCAGCTGTGGCCAAAAAAGTTTGGGCCCCCCTGGTTTTGGTAAATACCTTTTGTGGCAGAAAAAGTCCCCTCGGTCTAAACCAGGATTCCTCAACCTCTTTAAGCCAGGGGCCAGATCACCCTCCCTCAGACTGTTGGTGGGCCAGATAGGTGCCACCGCTGCCACCCACCACTCCAACCACCCCACAGTTTCCCTGCTTATTGGCCTGGAGGAACTGCACCAAATCACTTGGCTCATGACCTCTCAAGCTGCCGCTTCCGCTGCCATAATCCTCGTCTCCTCTTTACAACATCCACCCTGTTATGGAGAACCATAAGGGATGGGCCAAGCCAAGTGGAGGTGACAAGGGTTGAGGTGGCGGCAGGGGCTGGAGCGAGGACAAGGGCTGAAATAATTTGGTGCTGTGGGCCAAATCTGGCCCATGGGCCGTAGGTTGAGAAAACCTGGTCTACAATCTAGATGTCTATAAAGCTTATTTCCTTCCCCAATTTTATCTTGGTCATTAGAGGGCTGGAGTGGGACGTATCTGGCCCTCTGGTCATTGCTGGGCTGCAACCACTTGTTGTGGCTGCCAACTTTAAAACTGGCTGGATGGCTTGGAGTGGGGGGCACTGGCCAGGCGACTTTCCTAAGCCAAGCCGCCGCCGCCCCCCAGGCCCTGGAGAGTTTTACTACCACACTGTGGGCGTGGTCTGGTGGGCGTGGCCAGGAGAAAAGCCCTGCAAGGTTGCATCTGAAATAGGACCTACTACTGAACTTGATTTCAAAACTTGGATGGGCAGAACTTGGGCCAGGGCCAGAAATGTCTGCTGCCGGGTGCGAAACATCGGGTGCCTCCCTGGCCCTGGCCCTGGCCCTGGCCCTGGCGGGTGGGGGTGGAGACGGACGCAGGGCTGGGCGGCCTCCACTGTCTTTGCCACCCCAGGGGCGGAAGGCGCCTCCTTGCTATGGCTCTGCCTGGCCTGGCCGGGGGTCCTGTCTATTCCGGGGCAGGGGGGGGGCAGGTGGCGGGGGCAGGGCAGGCTGAAGAGGCTTCCGAGGGAAGAGCCTCTGGCTGCTAGCGGGCGCCAAAGCCACCCGCCGGGGCTCCGGGAAGAGCAACTGCTGCTGGGCACAGACAATCCCCCTCCTCCTCCTCCTCCCCACTCAGTCTTGGTTGGAGATCCCCCTCCCCTTCCCCGCGGCTCCTTCCGCGCTTTCTTGCCGGCTCTGCCGCCGCCCTTCCGCCGCCCAGGAGGAGCCCACCTTGGCCTTGGGCCTCCGCCTGGCCTTCCTCGCGCGTCTCTCGTGGGTTTTTCATCGCTTCTCCCAACTACACTCGCGAGTTCCCGCGGCGGCCCCCCCCCACCCCCACCTCGAAGGAGCGGTGGCTGGGCGCCTCCCCCTGCCCCCCCCCTCCCAGCCCAGGCAGGGCCACAGCCAGGCTTCGAGATGTGCGGGTGGGGGTTGGGCTCCTATTTCTTCAGGATGGGCAACGAAACCTCTTTTCAATGCATTCCTATGGGAAGCCACGCTTTGCCAGGGTGGGCAAACGGCTAACTGTGGCGGCGGGGGGGGGGACCCCACCTTGGCCACCCCCTGGCTACGGCCCTGCCCCCAGGGAGCCCTTCCAGGGACCCCGCCCGGAGGCAGGCCCCTCTCTCTGGGCTGCCGAAGTCCCACCCTCCGAGCTAATGCCTTGGAAGAAGAGGAACAATCTCTCGAGGGGGCGGACAACGAGGACCCGATACCTCCGTGGCTCCTCGACGGGTCTCTGCTCGTCCGTCCGCCTCCCCCCCCCACCCCGCCCAGGCCGCCTCCCAGGGCAGCCACTCTGCTAGCAATGAACCTCGCACGGCGGGTGGGGTGGGGTGGGGGGCGTAGGAGCAGGGGTTAAAGTGTTGTTCTGCAGCCAGAAGGTTGTGAGTTCGATCCTGACAGCGCACAAGGTTGACTCACTGCCATCTTTCCGATGTTGGTCAAATGAAGAGCCAGCATGCATGGGAGGGGGTGGGGGGCAAAATGCGGATGTCTAAATTGTGAGGGCGGGAGGGCCCTGCTGGCCCTAACCCTGGCCACCCCAAGCGCTACTAGCGGAGGGTGGGGTGGGGGTTCCTAAAAGTGGGATGGCTTCGTTCTGGCCTCTGCTATGCTGCCGCCTGCCCTGGCTCTCCGTCTCCCCCCCCCTCCTCCGTGTGACGGGCCAGGGACAGGTGTGGGCCGGGGAAGGGGCTCTTCCAGCCTCCCCACCCTAAGGCAGATCAGCCCCCGGGGGCTATTTCTGGTCCTGGGCTCAGCGCAGGCAGCTGGGGATTAGGGGCACCTCGACAGGCCACCCACCTCCGCCTCCTTTGCTCCAGGCCTGCCTGCCACGCTCTGGGGGGCGATTCGGGGCACTTTGCCCCCTTATCGGATGACAGCTTTGAGGGGAAGTGGAAGGGCCAGCCAAGACCAAGGCCAATGGCAGCACCGCCCAGAGGGACAGTCCCCACCCCCACCCCCAAGTGAAACAGTTGAAGCCCCCTGCCCAGTGGGGCTGTGATGGCATTATGGGCCATGAGCAGGGAGGGAAGTGTTTTACCACCACCCCCACGCACACACACACAATCCCCCCCCCCCTGCTATGGAACTGGTGACCCTCAGTGAGTCTAGTCCCAGGGGGAGAGCCAGGGGGTCACCCACGAAGTCAGCCCAGGTGGACGTGGGTTGGCCCTGGATCCACACTTGCCACGTCCTTGGGAGGGGCTTCTGGCTTGTCAAGTGACGGGGCCAAGACCCTCCCACCTCCCCTCTGTGTGCTTCAAGGGTCCCAGGCAGCCACTTCCCACTTATTGTAATAGAGCACAAGCTCTGAATGCGCCAACAGTTATTGTGGTTGTAGGAAAAAGGCAAAAACGCTCTAATTTTAGGCTGAATGGCTGCGTTGGAAGGTGGGCTTGGAGAGGCCGTGGAGTCCCCATCGCTTTGCTCAAGGCAGGGATCCAGAACAAAGCAGAGGGTTGTTTCCCAGCCGTCTGGCTCCTGAATGCCTCGGGCGTGAGAGCAGCTCCCCTCCTCCCCTTCGGAGGGACTGTCCTTGGGTCCACTGGGGCAGGAGCCTCCTCTCCAAAGCCCATGAGGCACTCCTAGCCATTCTCCATAGTGAGGCCTCAGCTAGATCACTGTCTTCCATTCTGGACAATGCACGTCAAGAAGGATGCAAACAGACCAGAGCAGATCCAGAAGGAGGGCAAGAAGGAGGATGAGAGGACTCCAGCTCAGCAGGGCTTCTGGAAACTGAAGTCCAAGAACAGCTGGAGTGCCAAGGTTGGCCATCACTGCCCTAGGAGGACAGGCTGAAGGAACTGGACGGGTTTCGCCTGGAGAAAAGGAGGCTGAGAGGAGAGAGGGTGGTGCTGGTGCTGGTGCTGGTGATAACATTCTTCAAATGCTGGATACAGTCATACCTCGCATAACGAATTTAATGTGTTCTGCGAGGCTGCTTGCTATGCGAAAAATTCGCTATGTGAGTCAGACTCGCATAACACATTTTTTGCTATGCGAGTCAGACTTTTCCCTATGGAAAAACTCGCATAACAGGATTTCTATGGGGAATTTTTGCTATGCGAGTTTCTCCCATAGAAATGCTCATTATGCAAGTTTTACCATAGGGAAAAGTCCAACTCGCATAGCGAAAAATTCGTTATGCGAATCGGACCACCACTTAGCAAAAAACTTGTTCGTTATGCGAGTTTTTTGCTAAGCGGAACACTCCTTAAGCGAGGTTTAACTGTAGTTATGTATAGAGTGGAGGGGCAGGGTCTGTTCTTGAGTGCAGGAGACATAAACAATGGGCCAGATGTCCACAACATATCAGGCAGAAACTTCTTAATGGGTAGAGCAGTAGTACAAAGGGACCCATGACTTTGGGCAGGGGAGGGAGCACCAGCACGTTCTTTATTCATGTGCAGAGGCACCACCAGCATATAATAACATATGGAGCTAAAATTAACACATCTAAAAACAAAATAGAATTTAAAAGGGCTAGATGACGTCTGCCCAATATATTCCTTCAATGTTGACCGATATCACTGTCTGTTTGGGCCCTCACAAGGGCCATTGGTTGAAACGTCTCTTTGTAATCCTTTCTACTTCTGGTGCTTCTGGGTTGAAAGGATTAGTTGGTGATAAATCTCCTTTGCCCAGGGAATGCCTGAGCGCTGAAGTAGAAGCATTCAAGAGAAAACTGGAAATCAACTTTCTCCATCGGATCTGCTTTGATTTGGGTTCCTGCATTGAAAGGGGGGGCAGGGTTTGGGCTCACAGGCTCCCCCCTCCCAGCTCTGTGACTCTATAATTCTTTGATTTTATAACGAGACAAGAGCATAATTATTTTACAATGCCTGGAAGCCACGGACTCCCCTTCTCATGGGGGAAATGGCCGGCAGCCATTCACGGTGAGGTGGGGGCTGAGGCTGAGAAAGCCCCAGAGTGGCGTCCCCCTTCCCTGCCCCACCCAAAGGGAAAAGGAGGCCCCACAGGCCATGGGGTGGAGTTGGGGGCCGGTGGCTGAGCTGTGCCTCCCTCCTGACCTGCCTCAGCAGCCTCCTGATGGCAACCGCCATGTCTCTCTGAGACCCATGAACCCCCCCTCCTCTGGTTCCCCCAGCCGGGGTCCCCCCACCCCAACCCCCTTTCTGCTTCATATCCTGCTCATTGTCTTACGGACAGGGGTGTAGCTACCGCCGTATCAATTATACGGGGGCCACGGGCCACGGGGCCCCCCCAACGTGCATAAGCAAAAATTAATAAAAACTTCCCAAATTTTAATTATGATGAATAAATATTTCTTTTAATTTTATGCATTTTTTTTTCTTTTGTGAGAAATCTTTACCCTTCCTAAGGGCCCCCAAACAAATTTTTATATGGGGCCCCGGCAAGGCACGCTAGGCTTCTGCTTACGGAGCCTCTTCCCAACAGTGAAGGGCCTGCCCTTCAACAGCCACGGAGTCCCTCGGCCTCGGCCTCGGGGGGTGGGGGGTGGGGGGGCCTCCCCCTGGCCTCTCTGAGCCTTGGCACCTGGCCCTGGCTGGCGGCCCCTGCTCTGCCCGGCATTCTTTCCACGCGGTCTCTGGATGCCCGGTGCCACGAGGAGGCTCCCGTAATAGCTACAGATGGCGCTGAGGAGGAGGAGGAGGAAGCTGGAGGGGGGGGGATCCAGAGGCCTCCCCTTGTCCCTCTGGAAGGGGCAAAGAACGGGCCTTTGGCAGGGGGTGGGGGTGGAAGCCGGGACGGGGTGGCAAAGGACCAAGCCGGGGCTTGTGTGGGGAGCTGTGAAGGTGACCTTGGGAGCCCGGCAGGTGCCTGTTCCAGTCGGAGGCCCCCCCGCCCCGCCCCCCCCGGGGCCCAGATGAAGCCCTTGCTTTAGAGGGAGGGGGTTAGGAGGCTACCTATAGAACAAAACACAGCTCACACATTGATCGACTTTCCCACGCAGCACAAACTCACTCTACGAGGGAGTCGTGTGTAAGATGCCTCTGGCTGCACGTCCATCTTTACTCTCTGACACGCACTGAATGCTTCAAGGAGGTGTTAGCAAGCGGGTGCCTCTGAGTGAACATTTTTTGAACATCCATGTGAATGCACGGAATATTTAAATTTGGATTTTCAATCTAACTGAGCATGGGGGCTGCCCCCGCCCCCCCGGAGACGTGGGGCCCATAACATTTGCTTCTCCTGCTATGTGGCTGATCCGGGACTGATGACCCCCCCTCCCCAAAACACAGAACTGCTGGGGGGGGGGGAGAGAGAAGGTGCTTTGAAGCTCAACCATTCCAGGCTCTGCCATAACACACACGCAGGGGAGTGCAAAGGTCTGCAGGAGCTGGCGGGGGCGATGGGGGGCGGGTCACCCACGCTTGGTTCCAGCCAATGGGACCTCCCACCTGCCATTCAGGTGCCAAGGGCCCTTCTGTTGCATCCCTGCGGCCAGGCCAAGCCAGGCCAGGCCTGCTCCTTTCTACAGGAAGCAAGGCAGGAGGCACATCAGGGCGGGATCACGACCCCCTTGGCCACCTGGCCTCCTCTCCCCCCCCAACCCGCCCAGGTCCATGGCACCATCCCTCTGCATGGACGTTCATTTCTTATGCCCGAGAGAGGGGAAGGAGGCAGAGGACAGCAGGTGGCCCTGCTGTGGGGTCATAGAGTAGACCCGATCAGGCAGCAGTGGACTCACTTGATCACCCTGAGGACTAGCAGCCTTGGGTGGCAAAATCCTCAGGGAAGGGTAATGACGACCCCCCCCCCCCCGTGAATTAAATGATCCCACTTGACTCCATCTTGATGGAGGGCAACAGCTTCATCCATCCTGGCCTCCTGGGGATGAGGATGATGATGAGGAAGACCAGAAAGTCACTCACAGAATGGGATCCATGGTATGGGTGTCACACTCTGTTGCAGAAGGTCAACGGAAGACCACTGCATTATTATATTTGGCTCCATGGTATTCTTCATGGGTGATCGCCATGAGGAGTGCCCATATCAGGAATCAGATATGGCAGGAGGAGGAAGGCGGGGGGGGGCATTCTGGTGTGAAGGCAGCAGAAAGTGAAGGGGGGTCAGAGACCTCCTCCCGGCCAACCAGTGGTGGGCTGTCAAAAATTTTACTACCACACGGTGGGTGGAGCCAACATCATGATGTCATGATGTTGTGGGCGGAGCCAAAGTAAAAATTTTTTAGTACACATAAAAATAGAAATAAAAAACACATTAAAATACAAATTAAAAGACATTAAATACATATAAAAACACACTACGCAAAAGACACACACACACACACCTCAACCCACCCACCCGCCCACCCCAAACACAAACCCGCCACTTACCCTGGGGTCGGGGAGCGGCAGGCAGGCAGGCAGGCAGGCAGGCAGGCAGGCAGGCCAGCAACAGCGGCGGCAGCATGGTGGCAAAGCGGTGCTTTGCAGCGGCAGCGTGGCAGTGCAGTGGTGCAGCCTGGCCTGGTGGTGCTGCCTAGCCCGGCCCAGCCCGGCAGCACAGTGCAGCCTGGCCTGGCAGCGCGGCCTGGCCCGGCCCAGCGGTGTGCTGAGGAAAGGCTGCCGCCATTGCTGCCGCTCCTTTAGCCGCTGCACCCTTTCTGGGCAGCCCAAAATGGCTGCTCAGAAGTGCGTATCCATCAAAACTCCATTTGATGCATGTGTACTTCTATTTTTCAGTGTGCATGCGTCAAATGGAGTTTTGACGCATGCGCACTTCTGAGCAGCCATTTTGGGCTGCCCGGAAAATTCATCCGGAAGGCAGCTGGAGAGGCGACTGAACCGGTTGCCCTTGGGTTTACTTCCCCCCCCAGGCGATCCCCTCCGGATTGCTGCTACCGGTTCGGCCAAACCAGTCCGAACCGGGAGCAGCCCACCACTGCGGCCAACCCTTGCAAGAGAGGCAAGCAGAGGACTTCTTCCCGTGCCTCCCCCTTTGGAGCCTGTCCATGGCCCACGGGAGGCTTGGCCTTGGCCCACGGTGGCCATTCCCACTCCATGAGACTTCCAAGAGGAAGTGTCTCCCCAAGGAGCCCCGACAGGCCTTGGGTGTTCCTGACCCCCCAGGGCAAGAACTCCAGGCCGTTGTTTGAAAATGCAGGCAGGAGAACAACTGGGGCGTAAAAGAGAGAGGCCAGATCTCTGAGGAATCGCCCTGAGGACAAAGCAAGTGCTTCACATAAGAGTTTAATTTAGTTTAATTTTTAGATTTCTATGCTGCCTCATTCGCGAAAGCGACTCTAGGCGGTTTACAGAACGCACAGCAATACAATCTATATATATACAGCTGTACCTCCCTTAAAAGAGCAGAGGCGCTGGCCTCCCTTCAGCAGGAAATGCTCTTTAAGCGAAACACCTTTATTCAGTGACCTCTGGTTGGGGGGGGGGGGAGGATTGCGAACCCCGATTAATTTGTTAAGCGAGTTTGTGGTTGTTCTATTTGTTAAGCGAAGCGACCGGTCAGAGAAAATCCTGCTCTTTAAGCGAGTTGTTCTTTAAGGGAGGAGGAGGAGGAAGAGGCGCTCTTCTTTGGGCGAGGTTTGACTGTGCAACAATTACATGAAACACACCCAAAGAACAGAAGAGAGAAAAGAGAGAAGAAAGAGCACAGGATTTTGCATGGCTGTGTTATGGGGGTCCATAGCATTCGCATTGCTATGGGCTGTTTAGGCATAGGGATGGTATACTTTTTGTGCCTATTGTTACTATATATTGGATATGGGTTGTGTGTTATTATTGTCGTGTGTTGTTTTTGTAGGATGTGTATTGTATATATATATATTGTGTATATTGTATTACATTGTATTTTGGATAGTTACCATGTGAGCCGCCCTGAGTCGGGTTTCTGATTGGGCCGGATAGAAGTGTGAAAATTAAATTAAATTGTGAGCTTGATCCTGACTGGGAATCAAGGTTGACTCAATCTTCCAGCCTGACAGGGTTGGGAAAATGAGAACCCTGCATGTTGGAGGCAGAAAGGCTAATGGACCCCCCCCCCCGGTCCAAGGCTTTTCTGCCGGTTCTTATTCTGGTTAATGCTCGTTAGGCTCTTCCCACTATAGGACAGCCGGGAGGCCCCATGTGTGAAGCCCCTTCCCCTCCCCAGCCCATGGGACACCATTGCTCCCCAAGCCAAAAGGTTGTGAGTTCAATCTCGACCTGGACTCAAGGTTGGCTCAACCTCTTCCATGTTTCCAGGGTCGGTAAAATGAGGACCCAGCATGTCTGGGAGGGCAAAATGCTCCTGCTCTTGAGAACTGCCCAGAGAGGGCCCTGAGCACTTCTATGGTTGGTGGTGGTGGTGGTGGTGCAGGGAGAGAGAGGGAGGGCATGTGTGTGTGTGTCTGTGTGTGTGATTCCACGTATGGTTGCAAGTGGTAGGAAGGAGTGTGGAAGGGAAGACCCACCCAAGGGTGGCCCGAGTGAAGGGAAAGAGGGGTGGGGGGGCTGAGCAAGGCAAGCGCCCCCCCCTCTGCCCAGCCCAGCCCAGCCCCCTGGATGCCCTGGAGAGGGCCAGCCCCTCTGGGAACCATGGGCTTTGCAGTCCAGGAGGCAACCAGTAGCGCCGGTCTCTTCCCATGCCACTGCTAGGTTGGCATGAGATGGGAGAGAGAACGGGCACTCACTCTGTCACGCACCACTCGGGTCTTGAACTGCTGACCTACCAGCCATCAAGTTCAGGGTCTTGACCCCGAAGCCACCACCGCAGCCCCCTCCTGACTGAACCCACAAGTGAAGAGGTTAATATCTCCACCCCGATCCCTCAATGTCCCCCTGGTGAACTCATCACAAGGTCAAGCGATGCCACCGCCCCTTCCCTTCCCTCCTGAGTGTGTGTGTGTGTGTGTGTGTGGGGAGAATAGAGGGCGGAGGCTGCCCATTGCCACCTGCGGCGCCCCAGGAGAGCATCATTCATGGATCTGGGCAATAGAGCGCTAGATACAAGTGACAGAGGGGGTTTGTTGCAGAGAGACCCAGTGTGTGTCGTCTGGGGGCCCTCCTGGGGCCTTGGCACGGCTACTGCTCTCCATGGACAGGTGGCTCTTGTGGCCAGGAGGGCTTTTGGCCATCATCACCTTTAAAGCCCTGCAGGGCAGTGGGCCAGGATACTTCAGAGGCCGCCTCACCCCAAGGACACCTGCCCATCGTCCCACCCGATGAAGCTCTCTCGTCGTCGTCCCATCGGCTAGAAGGGCGCGTCTCTCTAGCACCAGCAGGAGGAGGAGGAGGAGGAGGAAGAGGGCCTTACTCAGAGTCTGCCCCGGCCCTGGGGAACCTCCTGCCAACGGAGCTGCGCCTCCAGAGTTGCTGCCCTTCAGGAAAGGCTTAAAAACTTGGCTGGCAGGGCAGGGGGTGGGGGGCACCAGTGACCGGGGGGGGGGGAGGTCCCCCCACCCCGCTGGCTAATTTAGTAGAACACACACACACACTCTTTTAAGCTGTTGATCTTTTTAAAATTTACCCGCCGTGTCATACACCAGTTACGCCTGCTCCTAGATCACAACTCCTTGCTCATGGTCACGCATGCTCACCTCCAGACTGGACTACTGCAATGCGCTCTACATGGGGCTGCCCTCGATGACCTTTGGGAGGCTGCAACGGGTCCAGAAGGGGAGTGCCCAGGGGCGGCTGGCATTATGCCCGTGCCTCGCCACTGCTTCGGGAGCTGCACTGGTGACTGGCGTGACTCCAGGTGCAATTCAAGGGGCTGCGCATGACCTTCAAAGCCCCACATGGCGGTGGCCCAGGATACGTAAGAGAGCATCTGTCCATCCCAGCAACGTTTGGAGTTGGGCGGCCAGACCAGTTGGAAAGATTTTAAAAAAGAACAAACCAGCTCCGAGGTTGTGGATGGCTAGAAATGGGAAATAGGAAGAGTGACTCTTTGTACTGGAGGATCGGCATAAAGAATTATGGAGTAAGGCTAGAAATGATCCATTAACTTGTGAATTAGAGTTAAAGGAGGGATGGATAAAAAATGATTTTAAAGAGATTTGGGGGTGGGTTTGTTAACCACGTATCAGTTAAAACCAAATGAGCAAAACCGGGCCAGTGATACGGGGATGGCCCCGCTGAGGAGGGCAGTATATAAATTCGAATAAATATATAACATTTTGGAAATAGGGGACATCAAAGAGAAAGTTATGCTCAAATAAAAGGGGGAAGAAAAACATCCTGGCTGGTGGGTGGACAGAGAGTTCTTCAGGAAATGCTATTTCTGTTATTTCGGCTAATTTTTGTTAGTGTTTTGGATTCATGGGACTGTTTTCCCCGTCCGGCACAGCGACCCTGCTTGGGCGACAGAGAAAGGGAAGGCGGGCCCAGCATGCTTTTGATCCCAGGGCCATCGTCATGGCTGATCGCCAAGAGGATCGCCAAGATTTGGAACCAGATACGGCACTTGAAGAAGAAATATGTGATTTTTGTGATATAATACTTGTAGTTATGAAACATTGTTTTGCTGTGAGCCACCCAGAGTCGCTATAGGCAAGTGGGGCGGCATAAAAGTCGAACAATACAATACAATACAATACAAAAAGGCTTGTTACACTGTGTATTTTTTGGTATGGCTCTTTGGGGAGGAGCAGAAAGGCCACGAAACCAGAGCGGGGGGGGGGGGAGGCTCCCCCCCCCCCCTGCTAAGAAGAGCTAGTCTGGCACGTGGATTGGGCCCGAGGGGACGGACTGACCTGGGCTATGAAGCCACCTGCGCCTCCTCCTCCTCCTCCTCCTCCTCCTCCTCTGAAGCCGCCATCGCCTCTCACTCTTCTGGCTGACAAAGTGGACCTGGATCCACGGAAGGTCACATTCCAAGACCGCGGCCGTGAGTCTTCCAGGGGCCATTGTGGGTCTGTGGTGTGTGGTCTTTTGTGTCTTGTCTACTTTCCCTGCGGCTATGCTTTGCCCAACGAAGGCAACCCTCGGGGTGGGGCTTGGGCTGAGAAGGAAGCCCCCCCCCATGGCCCCCTCCCCCCCTTTGGTGAGGTGAAGGCTCAGACGATCCAACCCAGGCCAAAGGGGCCGGACCGCCCGGGGTGGGGTGGAGGTGGGGGGCAGCGGGGGCACCCCGTGGGCAGGGCCTCTCTCTCCAGTCTGCAGCCACCGTCCCCTTCCCCACATAATCCACCCCCCACCCCCCAGCCAAGCCAAGTCTTCTTCCGTGGTTGCCTTCAGGCCGGCCGGCCCCAGTCTTCTGGAAGGAGGAGGAGGAGGAGGAAGACCGAGGGCCCCCTTCCCCTCCCAGGGCCAAAGGCCTCCACAGCAAGAGCCACAGGGAGGGAGGGGGGCAGAGGCTCCCCCCCCGGCCGGCCAGGCTGGCATGGCCAGAGGCAGTGGCACAACACACAGGCACCCTGGCATGGCGCACCTGCTCCCACTGTGCCAAGTGGACGGCTATGGCGATTGGCCTCGGGCGGCGTCCGCTGCTTTGCCCGGGGGGGGGGGGGCAGCAGAGGGCTAAGCCCCCTCCCCCAACATCACTCAGACACCAATGTTGCAGGGAGACCAGTTTATTTGGGCCATCCCTCTTTGGGCATCCTGCGGGGGGGGGCAGGTATCTCCCCCCCCCGCCCTGATTCCCTGCCAGGATTTACGCAGGAAGCTTTGCTGACAGAAGGTCAGAAGTAGAAAAGGCCGGAAGCCGAGGAGGCACGTGGGACGTTGGGAGGGAAGCGTGGCAGGGGCGGGCCAGGTGCCACGGGAGAGTGAAACCAAGGCCACAGCGGCCAGGGAGGCACTGGGGGCGGGTGGGGGGTGGGCCAGAACGATGGTGAGGGAGGGGGGATGATTGTTCTGGGCCCACTCGTGAGGCACTTGGGGATTCAGAAGAGCAGCAGCAGTGGAGGAATGTGTGTGGGGGGAGGGGGGGACTCCACCCCACCCCCCCATCAAATTATTATGGAGGGAGGGAGGGGCTCCATCCAACGTAAGGCAATATTGGCTGGGGGGGTTTCCCCCACATTGCATAGCCAGGATTGGGGGGGGCAGCCTCCTCCTCCTCCAGGAGCCCCCCTCCCAGACACGATCAGGCACAAAGAGTGCCCCCCCAAGGCACAAAAGTCCTGAAAGAAAAGGCAAGAGGAGCCCCCCCCGAAAGGCAGTCTGAGCAGTGGCACGTGGCAGGCCGTGGCCTCTGGGACTGGTGCAGGAGTCGCTGGTGCAGTGGGGCTGGTGGGGGGAGGGGGGGCCGTCTCAGACTGGGGCCCACCATGGCTCAGTGGGGGGGGGGCTTAAATAGGGAAGCAGCAGGCGGTGGCCGTGGCGGTGGAGCCCCGTGGCTGTGGCCGTGGCAGCTCAGTTCTGCCCTTCCTCCCGCAACTCCGAGGGCAGGAACTTGTACTGCTGCTGCCGGATCAGGGCCAGTTTTCTGCGCGCCTCCTCCAGTTCCCGCTCCTTGCGCAGCATCTCCTCCTGAGCAGCGATGATCTGAGGGGGGGGGGAGAGGGAGGTAGGTTTCGCTCACACTCCAGGTGGGGGCGCCAGAGCCCCTCAGGGGTGGGGGTGGGGCTGCCTGCCTCGTCTGCCCCCCCACCACACACCCACACCCACCCTGCCCCCTCCTCACCTGCGCAATGCCCACCACCATCCGCTCCTTCACCACCACCGTCTCGTTCTCGCTGTCCTGAAAGGCGGCCGCTTTCTGGGCCGCCTTAACCAGGTTGTCCGATGCCCGCTTGACCGCATTGCCAGCCGCCTGGGCAGCGCAGGGGGGGGGAGAAGAGAGGGAGTGAGTGAGTCTGGGGGCGGGAGGGAGGGGTCACACACAAGAACCCACTCCCCAGAGATGGCTTGAAGGGGGGGCAAGACCACCCACAGCTCCCAGGATAGAGAGAGCCCCCCCCCCACAACAAGGAAGGAAGGAAGGAGGGGAGGGAGGGAAGAGATGGAGGAGGAGGAGAAGGAGGGGAGGGCAGAGGGGCTTCTCCCGCCCCTCCCATGAAAGCCCCTCTCCCTCCCCCCTCCCCAGGGTCTTCCTGGACATCTCTTTCCCTATTCTAAAGGGAGGGGGGCATAGGAAGCCATTGGGCCCCCCCCAACCCAACCCCCCCCCGGGCTGCTGCCCTTTGACCTGCTGCTGCTGCTCACCTGCAAGCGCTTCATGGCCTCGGAGTCCTGGTCAGCCTTGACCTTGCAGGCCACCAGCAACTGGGCAGTGGAGGCGGCCACCTGCTTGGCCGAAGAGATCAGCTTCTCCTCGCTGGCGTGGCCTTGGACGGCTGCATTGGCCGCCTCGCACAGGTTGTTGGTGGCCGCGGCCACCATCCGGGCCTTGTAGGGGGAGGGGGGAGGGAAATGGAGGGCTTGAGCCACGGATGCCTGGCAGCTCCTGGCCCACCACGCCAGGCCTGGCCCCCTCCCGGCCCCCCTGCCAGGCTGAAGCTCAAGAAGGAGACCACGCGCTGGATCCCTGGGAGCGCCGTGGCCCATGAGGGACGGGGGATGGGGGCGGGGCAGGGGTCTGGCCTGCTTCCTCTTCTCCATCAGGCCTTGCTTGGGCCCCTCTCCCCCCCCCGCTAGCTGAGCCCAGGATCGGGGGGGGGGAAGGCTCTTCCCAGAGCAAGACCACACACACACACACGGGGCGTGGGGGGCGTGGGGCAAAGCAGGCCTTTGGAGTTTTGCATGAGGCACCTCCTGGCAGTTTTGGGGTGTGTGTGTGTGAGAGAGAATCCAGCTTTTATCAGGTATTGACCGGGAGGGGGGGGGACAGACTGAAAGAGAGCCTCCAACCCCCCCCCCCCGACACTTCTCACCACTCTGGCCCTTCCATACTCACGGCTGAAATGAGGCCTTGTGACCATTGACCATCGTCCAGTGCATTGGCCGGAATGGCCCCCACCTGGCAGAGAGAGAGAGAGAGAGAGAGAGAGAGAGAGAGGAGAGAGAGGGGGAACACAGGGCTTGTGTGTGTGAGGCTGACTGCCCCCCCCCCCCCCGAGAACTTGGCCCTACTGGTCCTCCAACCCCCCCTGACCCCTCCCCCGGCCACTCACCTTCCCTTGGGCCACCAACTCCCTCTGGGCAGCAGAGGCCGCCTTGACCAGGGCACTGGTGGCCGCAGCAATAGACTTGGCGGCCTCCAGAATCTGCTCCTCGAAGTTGAGGCTCTCGTCCGCCTGCTGTGGTTGGTGGGGGGGGGGGGAGAGAAGAGTCCAGTCAGTCAGAAGGGGGGGCAGGGCGGGGACAACGACTTCGGGGCCAACGGGGGTGGGGGTGGGTGAGGGCTGGGCCCACCTTCTCACCCCTACCTGGCCCTGGGTCAGGATATCCCCTGTCCATCCCTCACCTCAGCACCAATCCAGCACCAATCCTCCCCCCCCCCACCTTGACTGTCCTTTGGCCTGCTGTGGGGCTCACACCAGACCCCTACGCTGGCCCCCAAGGTTGGGCCACGTGGCCCTGTGGGTGAGGGTGTCCTGACCTTGGGCTTGGCTCGTGGCTGCAGCTGCTCCAGCTTCTTGGCTGCCGCCTCAATGGCCGCAGCGGCCCCCAGCAGCTCGTTCTCGGCAATCACGGTGGGGTCTTCGGGGTCCACCCATTCTGTCCCTGGTTGGGGGGGGGGTTGGGGGGGCATGAGGGGGGCGAGAGAGGGGGTGTCATAGAAAGTCCCACTGGAAATGTGCTTTTCTCTGATCCCTGTTTCACCGTGAGCGTCTTCCCTCAAAATGGAGACTGGGTACAAGTGGGAGGTCGGCACACGAGCCTCTGAAGTGTGTCAGTAGATCCCTATGGGCAAATGGCTCCCAGGTGGGGAAAAGGAGAGCAGGGGAATCAAGTCCCTGTCCAGGAGAGACTGGCTCTCTCTGTCTCTCTCACCCGCAGTGGGGGGCGGGGGGGGGGCGGAGGGACCCACGCTGCGTCAGGTACAAAGGCCATGACCAGCTTTGCAACTTTGATTCCTTAGGCTATACTCATTACCTTTAATTTCTTAATAAATTTAATTAACCTGAGACCCTTTGTGTCTTTCAAATTGGGACTGGGGTTGACTGGACCAGGCCACTGGGGCCACGCAGATTCCCTCTCACTGGCCTGGCCGAGGGGAGCCAAAGGGGGGGGAGGGGGGGCACAATGGTGAGGGGTAACAGGGAGGCAAGTTAAGGTACCCACAAATAGGGTCCCTGCTATGACAAGGGGGTGAGAAGGCAGAAGCATAGAAGACCCCCCCCGCCAACTCCCCCCTCCCTCTTGCCACATCCTTGGCAAAGCCATTCCTGCCCCCCCACATCCCCCCTTCTGAGTCCTCCAAGGGGTCTCCCCTTGACCCCAATGCCCCCTCCCCAATAGGCCTCCCCCTCCTGCCTACCCTTCATGGCTTCCGCCGCCTGGATGAGCTCCGTCACGGATCCGGCCACCCGCTTGGAATAGGCAGCCAGTTGCTGCTTCAGGTCATGGCTGGGCTTCTGGAGGACCTGGGTGGCGAGTGGGGGGGGGGGGAGAGGGACTGAGTGCCCCCCTCCAGGTGCCCAGGCCAAGTGCCTCAGCCGCCGCCATAGGCTGGGAACCCTCCCCCCAACCCCCCCGTTAGCCACATGCCAAGCCTCTCCCTTGCCAGGACACTCCACGGCACACGGTTAGGGCTGGACTGAGGGTTACTCCCAGGAGAAGAACAGAGGCTTCCTGGGGGCCCCCTCCCTGGCACCCCCCCTTCCTCTACACACACACACACACACACACACACGGCACGCCAGAGGGCAAGCACTTCCATGCAGGCCCCACACGCCATACTCACCGGCTGCCCACCCACCGGAGAGGAGGAAAGAAGAGACTGGTCAGAGGGGAGGCCGGGGTGGGTGGGGTGGGGGTGCCCTCTGGAGTAAGGGGGGCCAGGCTGCCCCCCCGGGTGTCGAGGGAGTGGCACTTACTTACCACCAACACGTGATCCAGGAGCTCCAAGTAGCCACTTGCACACTCCTGGCCAAAGCGGAGCGCCCGACGCCGGACCTCCCCGCTGACCTCAGGGTGGTAGGCAGCCTCCTGGGGAAGAGGGAGAAGGCCGGGGGGGGGGAGGAAGAGATGATCAGGACCCCCCTTTTTTCAGGGGGGGGGGAGACAGAGAGACACTCATATCCCCCACCCACCCACCCCTCTGGTCTGGAGGCACCCAGGGTGGCTAGACTCCCCTTCCTCACAAAGGCCAAGAGGGCTCACCCTGAAGGATTCCTGCCTGCCTGCCATCAAGCGACAGAAGAGCTGGCGATGCCTTTGGCCCCCCCTCGCCCCCCACTCATCCACCTATGGGGCTCCCACCTTGCAAGAATGCAGCATTTCGGCAATGGCGCGGCGGCTCAGGTTGGCCGTGGCGATGACGTCTTCCTGACGGCACGAGTTGCCGGCGGCCACGGCCTTGGCGGTGGCCATGGTGATGCCTTTGGTCATGCGGATGAAATCCTCGGGGGTGGAAGTCTTGGCTGGAGGGACCTGGGAGCAGAACTCCTGGAGGAAGCACAGCCCGGGGGGAGGGGAGGTCAGGCCGGGGGGGGGGGGGGGCGCGAAGCCACCCCCTCCTCCTCCCCCTCCTCTTCCCAGCCACATTGTCACTCACAGCCAGCTCTTGGCGGATGTGCTCAATGGTGGCCTCCAGCGCACGTGTCCCCTTCGTGGCCTCGTCCTCCACGGCCTTGACGGTCTTCAGCAGAGACGTGACGTTGGTCACCATCACCTGGGGAGGAAGTGGGGGGTGGAGGCAGGTCAGGCTCATGGGGGCAGCAGGAGGGTCACTTCTCCCTGAGCCCCTCCGGGTCATCTTGACCTGCTGCCCCCTGACCTCTGACCTTTGCAGAGTTCTTCAGCTGGTAGACGGCAGGGTCATCGGCGGACTTCCCTGCGGCCGCCTTGGTCGCGCTGATCAGGTCTCCCAGGGCTTTGGCCACGTCCTTCACGGCGTTGATTAAGACCACCTGAGGGAAGCACGGAAGGGGGGGCGGCAGGTTTAAGCTGAGACGCTGGAGCCAAGACCGGGAACCCAGCCCAGCACAGCCCCCTCCCCCGCCCGTGTGTGTGTCCCACAGGGCTTTCGACGCCACCACCACCTCCCCCCCCGGTCACCTGAGTCTCAGGGTCCTCGGAGCCTAAACTGGCCGCCCCCAGTTTCACCACCTCTGCCAGGCGGGTGATGGTGGCCACCGAGGACTGGGCAGCTTGGGCCAGCTTCTCCTGGCTGGCGGTGGCATTCTGCACCAGAACCTTGGTATCTTCGACCAGAGCCTTGGCCGTCTTCAGGATGCCCTCCCTGCCACAGAGAGAGAAAGCGAGAGCAGAAGTCAGGGGGGGGGGAAGAGGGCGGCCCGCCAGGTGGGCACGAGGGCTCTGGGCTGCCCACCACCCTCACCACCACCCCCTCCAGGGCCAGGACTTACCGGTGGTCAGCAAAGGTCTCTGCGTTCTCCCGGTTGAGGGTGCCAGCCGTGGCAAACATGATGGTGGTGTCCAGGTCGGCAATGATGCCCGATACGGCACTGGCTGCCGTGATGCAAGCCTGGGTGCCGCGGTTGCCCGCCTGCAGGGCTGCCAGGACATGGGACACCTGGCCGGGAGGTGGGTTAGGGAGAGAGAGAGAGACCGTGTGTGTGTGTGTGTGTGTGTGTGAGAGAGAGAGAGAGACACGAGTGGCCCTTCCGTGGGTCCTTCTGGGAGGGGGCCAGGCAAGGCCTGGGTTGGCAAGGGAACAGCCCAAGGAGGAGCCACGGAAGGACCCCCAGAGGAAGAGCCAGGAGACTTGCCTAGGCAGACCCCCCCTCCCCTCCGCCTTTCCTCCAAGGGCACTTCTATGTGGCCCCCTTGGAAGGATGGGAGAGGCAAAGAGTCAACCTGGAGCTCATCAGGATCAAACTCACAACATTGTAGCTGCAGGACAGCAGTTTAACCCCAGCGCCACCAGTGCGTGGGTGCTCTAGCCCGTGTGTGTGTGTGTCCCCCCGTCCATCTGCGCCCTCCCTGCCCCTCCGTACCTTCTCTGAGACACGGCGGGCACACTCGATCAGCTCCTTCTTGGTGTAGGCATCACTCGGGCTGCACTGCAGGGCACCAGCCTTGGTCACCAAGGCAGCACATCCATGGCCCAACTCCTGCACGCGGTTCTTGATGTGGGACCCAATCTGGAACCCAGGGTGGAGGTCAATGAAAGCAGGGGCCCAGCCTAGAAATCCATCTGCCACCCCTTGCTGGCTCTGTGCCAACCGACTCCCCCTCCCCATCTTTTGAGAGCTCTGTTCTTCTTCTTCTTCCTCTCCTCGTCCTCCTGCCGTATCTGACTCCAAATATTGACTCTTGTCATAGAATCCTAGAATGACTGAGCTGGGCAAGGGGGTGGGGGTGGGGGAGGCCTTCAAGGCTCAGTGATGAATTCTGAATCAACACAAAAACAGGGCCAAGCGGTGCAGGTGCAAATGAGAGAAAGAAACCGTTTCAAGTCTCTTTTACTGTTTTTTACGCACCTACTAGCTTCAAGGAGGAAAACGTCCGATCATGATGAGCTTAAAGACGTTAAAACATACGGTACAATGTTTGCAATATACAGTAAAACCCGGATTTACGAATGCCCCTACTTACAAATAATTTGACTTACGAATTGGTTCTGCACTGAAATCCATGCCTCAAGTTACGAACATGCCTCGATTTACGAATTAATTCTTTTCCCTCTGTTGCCTCCAGCGAAGCAAAAAACGCCATTTCCCCAATGGGTTTGCTTCAGGCAACATAATCTGATTCCCCAGAATGCGCTGCGCACATGCAGCCTTTCTGAGCCCTGTAGGTGGCAGTAGAGTGGTTGGAGTGATTTCTTTGTCTGGAGTTGCGGTGCCAAAATGGCTGCCGGTTGCTATTTCTTGCTGGATTTAAGGTAGCTTCTTTAAGGTAAGGAACAGCGTTTTTGCTTATGCATGCTTTCCTTTCAATGCTGCTGTTGTTTTGGGGTGGTTTGATTGATTTTTGGAGGGTGGGGGAAACTGTTTTGATTTTTGGAGGGGGCCCCCTTGTCTTTATCCCTATGGGAATACCTCGAGTTACAAACAAATTCAATTTATGAACAAAGCCATGGAAATGATTTTATTCATAACTCAAGGTTTTACTGTATATTGTGTGTCGATTGATGTATTCATGAGAAATAATTTTCTTTTTCTTTTAAAATATTTAGTTCAGAATATTTTTTTTCTTGTTTTCGTGCTCTAAAAACTTTGGGCGTCTTATGGTCAGGTGCGGCCTATGATCCAAAAAATATGGTAATCAAGCCATTTCTGCCTCCTTACTGTTAGGATGTTTTCCTCCCTGAAGCTAGTAGACATGTAAAAAACTCTTGGTATGTATTATATTTAGATATCTTGGTTTAAGGCACACAGCCAAACTAAAATGTGTTGTCAGAGTGTATGATTTTGTTTTCATTTTATTGTCTACAGAAAAATACTTAAGATTATATCCTGATGAAGAAAAATTCTTTTGAAAAACTGGCAATACTGGAACAGTTTTGATATTTTATTTCTTCACTCCTTCGCATTCTTGCAGTAAAAGAGACTTGAAAGATACTCCTGCCTCAAACGGTTTCTTTCTGTCATTGAAACCTGAATCAAAGCAGATCATACAGAAGATGGTTGTTTCCCCATTTCCCCTTGAATGCGTCCAGTGTTCGAGCACTCACCACCTCTGGCAGAAACCATGCACTCCCCAGCCTAGATCTGGTGTCCTTTTGTTATTCCGTGTCCTGCACTCTAGGATGGTGGAGAAGAGATCCTTTCCTTCCTCTTGAGGATGAGCTTGGAGGGATTCTTGCTGCCCTTCTCTGGACTCGCTCTAATAGATTTGCACCTAATTCTTAAACTGCAGTGCCCAGAATTGGACACTGTGCTTTAGATGCGGTCCAATTAGCACTGAATAGAGGTGGACTAGTCGGATCTCAGGGGGTTTGGAGACTAGACATCTCACGCGGCAGCCTAAAAGAGCATTGGCCATTGTTCCAACCACATCACACTGTGGGCTCCTCTTTAGTCTATGATCTACAACCATTCAAAAACCTTCTTGCTTGTAGTCAAGTAAAACCTCGAGTTACGAATAAGCTCAGATCCATGGCATTGTTCATAAATCGAATTTGTTCATAACTTGAGGCATCTCCATTCAGATAAAAAGGCCCAGCCCACCCTCCAACAATCAAAACGAGCCACCCCCACCCTCCAATCACACCACCCAAAAACAACAGCAGCACTTTACCTTAAAGCTTTGAAAATGGAGAGAAAACTCAGAAAAAAACAGCAAGAAACAGCAACCGGCAGCCATTGTGGTGCCGAAACTCCAGGCAAAGAACTCCTCCCTAAGCACTCTCTCCTGCCACCTACAGGGCTCTGAAGGGCTGCATGTGTATAAAATAGAAACCCACTGGGGGAAATGGCGTTTTTTGCTTCACTGGAGGCAACACAGAGGAGGGGGGGATTCATTCGTAAGTCGAGGCATGTTCGTAACTCGAGGGATGGATTTCAGTGCAGAACCAATTTGTAAGTCGAATTATTCGTAATTAGGGGCATTCGTAGGGAGGGCGTTTACTGTATTACTAATATAGGTATCGCTCCTCTTGTAACTGTGCATACGCCCGCCCCCCCCGGGTGTAAAACTTTGCACTTATCCCTGTTAAATGTCTCTCTGTTGTTTTCAGCCCAGTGTTCCAACCTATGGCGCTCAGCCATGAAGACTGTCCTGGGAGACAGATAACGCCGTGGCCTTCCACATCATCACAGCGTGACACCCATGAATCAAGTTCCTTTGAGTCACTTTCTGGTCCTGAGCCCTTTTGGCATGCAAAATCCTCCTCAGCCCCAGGAGGCCAGGATGGATGAGGCTGCTGCCCATTCTCCATCCAGATGGGTTGAAGTGGGGCCATTTAATCCACTTGGGGACCCTCATCACCCTTCGTTCTCTGTGGACTTTGCCACTCAAGACTGCTAGTCATCAGGGCAGTCTCGTTATTTAACTGCCACCTTACAAACAGTGTTGAGTCATTGAGAGCTCAATAAAGGGGTAAAAAGACATCTCCACGTGGTCATTGCAGGACCAAAAGGCACCCGGGGTGTGTGTGTCAGTTACCCCCTTCTCTTCATAGAAAGCCCCTTAGTGGGTGGGTGACTCTTACCTCCTCGTTCTCAGCTGTGATGGCGGCTGGCTTGGCTTGCAGTGCCAGGTGCCCATAGTCGCTGGTGAGCTGATGGGCCAACGTGCCCAACTCGTCCGGGTTGGTGGTGGACTTGGTGACCTGCCAAGTGGGAGGGAAGTGACCATCAGGGACCTGGGGGGAGCAAAGCCCCCCAAACAAAGCAGGGAGGGAGCAGAAGGAGGCCAGGGGGTGGTTGGGGGTGGTCTTCTGTCCCCTACTTCTCCCCACCAACTACAATTCTACTCACCATATCCTGGACTGTCACAGCGATGGCCTTGGCCGTCTTGACCATAGTGGTCTGGTAGTCCACAAAGGACCCCTCTGGCTCCCCCCCAGGGCCTTCGTCCAGCTGCAGAAGAAACGAGAACAGCAGGATGCCTTCAGCAAAGGTCCCCATGCCCCCCCCCCCCGAGGGCCAAGCCCTGGTTCCGTGGCCATCCAGCAGGGGCAAAGGCCACACCATAGCCACACAAGAAAGGCCTCCCTCTCTGGCCTGGGACGATGGACATGGATGTTCCCAGGGACCCTCCGGGGTATGGGAGATTAACCACCCTCAGTCTCCGAGAAAGAGTTGGACATATACTGGGCTAGAACTCCCTTCCCCACCTTCACCCTAACCCATGAAGTCCCTTCCCCACCTTCACCCTAACCCATGAAGTCCCTGTCCACCCTCACCCTAACCATGAAGTCCATTCCCCACCTTCACCCTAACCCATGAAGTCCCTTCCCCACCTTCACCCAAACCATGAAGCTCCTGCCATCCTTCAACCTAACCCCTGAAGTCCCTTCCCCACCTTCACCCTAACCCATGAAGTCCCTGTCCACCCTCACCCTAACCATGAAGCCCCTTCCCCACCTTCACCCTAACCAGGAAGTTCCTTCCCCACCTTCACCCTAACCCATGAAGTCCCTGCCTACTCTTACCCTAACCCATGAAGTCCCTTTCCACCCTCACCCTAACTATGAAGTCCCTTCCCCACCTTCACCCAAACCATGAAGCCCCTGCCATCCTTCACCCTAACCCATGAAGCCCCTGCCATCCTTCACCCTAACCCATGAAGCCCCTGCCATCCTTCACCCTAACCCATGAAGCCCCTGCCACCCTTCACCCTAACCATGCTCATGTTGATTTTATATTTGCTTTTTAGATAGCAAAATGGCACAGCAGTGGGTGGGCAATGTTGCCAGAAATTCCGAAGGGTTTTTATATTGGTTTTTACTTGCTTTATTCTATGGCGATTGAGGTGCTCGCTGGCCTATGGACACCGCCCAGAGTCCACTGGATAAGGGCGGTATATCCATCTACTAAATAAATCAACCAATCCCCTTCTCTGTTGATTCCTGGGGTGGGCTCTGGGGTCTCCCTTCTGGTGTTTCAGACGGAAATGGGGACCCCACACCCCAGAGCAAATGCCACTGGCCACAGCCTGGAGGGCAGCAGGTGGAGGCCCCTCCCCCTCCCCGCCTCACCTGGTTGATGGCTTGGGTGATGGAGTCCACCATGCCACCCACCACGCCGGCCGCGCTGGCTGCCTCGTTCAGGGTAGCCGTCAGGTCCTCCACCGCCTCCTTCATCATCTGCGCTGCCTCGTCCAGGGCTTCCTGCGTGTGGGGGGCTTGCTGGAGGGGGTTGGAGGGGGGAGAGGCACTATCCGTCACCTCCAGGGAAGACCCCCCACTCCCCCCCAGGAGAGGGGGCAGAGGAGGCTTTGTGCTACCTCCACCCCACCCTCCCAATGCTCCAGATTCAGAGGGAGCTGATGCTCAGGGCTGGGCGTCGCCCCCCCCCCCTGCCCCCCTCCCGACACAGCACCTTGGGGTTCCCTCCGGCCTCCTTGGCTGTGTAGAGCATCTGGAGGGCAGACTCGGCCATGGTCTTGGTCTGGTCTAGCAGGTTCATCTGCTGCTGGTGGTTCAGCATCTTGGAGGACGACCCCACTGAAGCCACCACCAGTGGCTCAAAGTACTGGGCCAACTGGGAGACCTGGTTGGGCGGGGGGGGGATTGGGGAGGGAGGGAGAGGTTGGAAGAGTGGCTCTAAAAGGGGACGGACACACACACACGCACACACACCAGCTCTGGGGTCAAAATAGGCATGGCAATGAGAGTCTTCTCTCCCTCCCTCTGGAAGGGCTTAGATTAAGAAGGTCCTTCCCCCCCCCCCCCGCTGCCTCCTAGAAGGTCCCCTCCCCTCCCCTCCCCTCCCTCCCTCCCTCTGCCTGGGTGGGACTTTCACCACAGCTTTCATGAGCCTTTCAATCCACCCCCCCCCAATTAACATGCCAGGGACTCATTTGACCCACCCAGAAGGAGGGAAGCGGCTGAGAGTCAACCTGGAGCCCCGGTCAGGATTGAAATCACAACCTTTGGGTTGCAGGCCAGGAGTTTCTAACCCTTGCACCACCACCACCACCAGCCCTCCCCTAAAAACACCAACACCCCCCTCAAAAAAAGGGAACCCATTTGCTTTGCACAAAGCCTCCCTCCTGAGAAACCACCAGAGGAAGAGGGGGCAAAATACTTAAGACCCCCCCCACCCCCTCCCACCACACACAGAGACACACGCCCCACCTGTGCAGGTATGGAAGGGGCAGGTAGAGCAGGCCAAGGTCTTTGGCCATCCAAGCCTGCCTGCTTCTCCCCCCCCCACTAAAGGGCAAGAGGGGGGAGGATGCCTGGTAACCGAGCAACCTCAGCCCCCGCCTCCCTTTTGGATCAAGCCCCCCACCCCCACCCCACCCCACCTTCCTGCCCCCTTACCTTGTGGCCCAGCTGGGAAGCCTCGGCTCGCGCTGCGCTAGCCACCGGCTCAATCAGGTGGCTGATCTCCTGGACCGCCGTCAGCATTTGGTTGTGTAAAGCCTGGGGGGGGGGAGGGAGGGGGGATAAGGTCCTCTGAGGCCAGGAGCCCCCCCCCAAAAAAAAAAACACACACACACACACAAACACACACAGGAGCAGCAGCAGCAGCCAAGGGCTGGGCAGCTCCCTGGGAGATAACGGTGGGTTTTACACAAGGCGCTAGACCTGAGCAAGAAAGAGACGTCCTGAGGAGGTCAAAGGCAGAGCCGGGAAGATCCGGTGCTCTGCTCAGAAACCGAAACCCCGGTTCTTGAAGGGGAAACCCCACAGGGGAACCAACCCCCACCCCCACCCCCCACCCCCATTGACGAGAGGCGTCCCCCCCCCCTGCGCGTAGCTACGCCAAGGTTGACACCCATGGTTGGTGGACAAGGCCAATAAGGAGCTCCACCTTCCTTTCCTTCCATTGACATGATTGTTAAACCCAGAGAGCAAACCAAACAACGATGAGGACAAAAAGCAGCGCAGCCTTTCAGGGGCCAGAAGGGTTTGTGTGTCTATTGTGGTGGTGTTTTGTTCCTGATGTGCTCGTACATTGGCACACATGGGCTGCCGAGCCAACATCTCAACTCTTCTTCATGTGCATGAGACGCATTAAGAACAAAAAGCCTCTGAAACTCCTACGAAGAGAATCTTCTTACAAAAGCCACGTGTGGCTTCCAGACCAGAGATTAACTCAACAACGAGGAGATGTAACTTAAAAAGGTAGTTACGTAGTGGAATTACTTCAAATCAAGAAGGGAAAGGTCTTTTGGACAGGGGGGAGCCCCCCCCACCGAAGGCTTCTTCAGGGTCCTCCAGGGCTGGCCCTTCTTCCTCTTCCTCTTCCTCACCCCCCCCAAGGAGAAACGACCCCTGCCCCCCCTCCCTGCCTGTTCTTCTCTGTTGCTAACTCTTTCACACCAGCCTGAGAAGTCAGTTCCTGCCCTGTGCCAGACCTCCCCCCCCCCAGGGCCGGTGGCGGCCCGTGGCCCGGCTCACCTCCTGGGAGATGCCCTCGCGGGGCGCCAACTGCTGGCTAATGGCCGCCAGGGAGGCCTGGTCCACATCCCGGATGCACTTGCTCAGCACCTCAATGGCCTCATCGCATTCCCGCTGGCCGGGCGCATTCTCCCTGCGGAAAGGACCACAGGCACCCCATGTCAGCACACGTGAAAGGTGCCAGCCATGGACAGGACGGCACGTGCACACATGTGCACAGAGAGAGAGAGGGAGGCCCAGGCAGTCTTGGGCCCCTCCTGGCAGCCCTGTGCTCCCCCCCGGGTGATAGGTAGTTTGCGGGGGGTGGGTGGGCAAAGAGGGCCAAGGGTTGCCTTGGCCACAAGCAAAGCTCCTCCTATGGCCCACCCAGACACCCCTTCCCCCCCGAAGCCCCCCCCCTTACCTCATGTTAGTGATGAGCTTCTTGATGGAGTCGGAGACGGTCCTGGAATGTCCGGCCAGGACTGACCACTTGGGCGGGTCCTTAGGGTTGACGGCCAGCGAGCGGGCCGTCTGGATGAGGCCGGCCGAGCTCTCCAGCATGGTCTTGGCCGAGGAGACCATCGGCTCCATGGCTCGGCGGCCCTGACGGGAGGAGAGCGGGTGAGTCCGGGGGGGGGGGGAGAGCAAAAGGGAGGGGGGACCCCCTGCCTGGGGATGGGACCCCTGCCCCGCCCCCCTCCTTGCCCTCCCCACCAGACATACCTCCGGGCTGATCTGGGCCGGGACGGTGGCAAACTCCGGGTTGGAGGCAAAGGCCGTCAGGTTGTCCACAGCTTCGACCAGGGGGGCCGTGGCTTCGCGGCAGCGCTGGCGGTTCTCGGGGGTGAAGGCCCCGTCCAGGGCCTGCAGGAGGGAGGGGGAGAGAGAGAGAGAGACCCCCCCCCCGATGAAAGGCTGACCCTCAGGCTCCCTCCCTCCCTCCCCACCAGCCAAGGAAGGGACAAAGACTGACCCTTGGGGGGGGGGAGAGAAGAGAAGGGCAGTCAAAGGCCGGGCGTCCCAGCTGTGGCTGGACAGCTGCTCTCACCGCCCACACGCTGGCCAGAGGGGGCACCCCACCCCCCTCCCCCATCTCTGGGGATTCATGGGGGCCAGGCTGGAGGGGGGCCAACCCAGGAGAGGTGGCAGCCCAGAAGGGAGCACTGAGGGCTGGATAGCAAAAGGACCCCATGGGGGAGGGAGAGGGTTTTAGGTTTCCCTGGGGGGGGTCCCCAACCCCACCCCACCCCACCCCGGGCCCCTTCCATACCTTGATGGTCTTGACCAAGTTGGCCGTGCTGTTGGCCACCTCTTTGGCCGACTGGACAAACTGGCGCTTGGCCACGGGATTGGCCGTGTGGGAGGAGGCCAGGCGGCAGGCATTGCACAGGGCGGAGGTGTGCTTGGCCACGATGGTGGCCGCTGACAGGACCTGGGGGGGCAGGAAGGGGGACAGCGCTGGTCTGAGCCAGATGGACAGACGGCCGGCCGGCGGGCCAGAGGAGACTGGCGCTCTCATGCCCTTGGCAGCCACACCCCCTCCCCCAAACCCCATGGACCGCCCAGCACCCTCTGCACACCCCTTGGAAAGAGAGGCCTCTGGCCATCATACCCCCCCACACACACACACACAGACACAGACACACACCGGTCTGGGGCTGCGACCCCCCCGCCCCCCACCTGCAGAGAGGGAGGGGAGGCCGCCCTCCTCACCTGGGCCTGGGTGCAGGCGGGGTCAATGAGGTTCTGGCAGGCCATCTGGATGGCTTGGTTGGCCCTGGCGAACTGGGTGGGGTCCACCAGGCCCTGCTGGCCAGCCTGGCTGTTGGGGTCAGAGACGCCCACCAAGTAGGCAGCCTGGTCAGGGAAGGGGGGGCAAGCGGTCAGTGGTCACCAGGACAAGAGCCCCCAAGGGGGCCAGGGACGAAGCTGGCCCTCCTCCCCCACCCCTGCTCTGGTGCCAGAGGGAGGGCCCCCCCGCGACCCCCCCGCCTCTACCTGGGCTGCAGCTTCTGTGAAACCACAGAGGGCTTTGGAGGCGGCGCTGATGGACTCGCCAAACTGCGGGAGTTTGCTGTTCTTGGCGTTGTGTGAAATGCCGGCCATGGCCTCGCCCAGGACCTGCAGGGAGGGAAGGAGGAGGGGGGGAGGAAGGAGGGAGGGAGGGGGGAGCCCCCCAGCAGCCGGAGCAGAAAGGCCGGAGCGGGGGGGGGGAGCGAGGGGATGATGTCCGTGAAGAGGAGAGCCCCAAGCAGGAGCAAGGAACCCCGCACCAGCCCCTCTGCCCTGCCCTGCTGGCCAGCCCCTACACGTGTGTGCACAGACACAGACAGACAGACAGACAGACAGACCGCCCCTTCTTCCCAGCCCCCCCCCCCAGCCCCCCAGCCCCACCTTGGAGTTCTCCATCACACTGTCCAGGCAGCTGAAGTAGGAGAGGTCGTTCACTGCCTGGCTGGGGTTCTCCAGCAGTTCTCGCACCGTCTGGGGGGGGGGGGGAGAAAGAAGGAGGGAAGGGGCATCACATGGACCATTCCTCCTCTGCCCAGCCACCCCCTCCCCCGCTCCCACTGGGGCCCCCATCCTGAATATTCCCCCCCCCTGCGCTCACCTCCAGCTCCCGCAAGGCATTGTCGCACTCCTTCTGCCCAGGGGCTTGCTGGGTGCACATGGTGATCAGCTGGTTGATGCTGTCAGTCACAGCCCTGCAAAGACCGGGGGGGGGAGCCATTCAGTGCCCCCTCTGTGCTCCCCACGGCTCCTGCGGCCAGACCCCCAGGGTGTCCCCCGCACGGAGGCCTCTCCCCCCCCTCCGCCCCCTCCCAGTCCTACCGGGCTGCAGCCGCCAGCTGGTTCTTGAGGTTGGGAGCTGCTGGATCTGCCGAGAGGGCCTTGGCGGCCAGCATGAGTTTACTGGAGGACATCGAGATGCTCTTCAGGTTGGAGACCACCTGGCCCTGGGCCTCCTTCGACTGGGGGGGCGGGGCGGAGGAGAGAAGGGTAAGGGCAGGGGGGCACAAAGCCAGGCATTCCCTCCCACCCCCACCCCACTGAGCAGGGATTCTCAATCTCTGGCCCACAGGCTGGATGCGACCCACAGCACCATTTCATGTGGCACCCCACTGCCTCCAGCACACCAGGAAGGGCCATGTGGTAGAGGAAGGGGAAAATGGCCGTCTGAGGGGCCATGACCCTATGCCCCCCCCCCCCCCCGTTTCAGAAGGTTGAGAACTCCTGGCCTAGAGAAGGAGAGCAGTCAGGATGTCTACTGGAAGCCCAGCAGGAAGTAACCAGAGAGACAGGAAAGGCTCAGATCCTGACCCAACGGGAGCTCTTTGGCACGGCTTGCCTGACGCTATTTGCATGTATTAAGGCTTTTGTTCTGCTCTCTCTCTCTTGGTTTTCTGCCTCCTCTGGAAGAGGAAAAACGGCTTTGGGAGGAGGAGCTCCTCCATCTTCCAGGCCATGTGTCTGGGGAAAAGACTTGACGTCTTCCTAAAACAACTTCACCAAGACTCCTGAGCATACATGTATCTTCTGACCTCATTTTGTGAGTAGATTTTATTTTCCTTTCTCTCAAGTACCTAGTCCTGGTGTGTTTATTAGCTGGGTTCAAAGGCAATGAACTGGGAGACTTGCATTTGAACATAAAGTTCCCTAAAAACCTGCCCGTTTTGCTGTGCAGCTGCTACTGAGGCCCAAGGAGGAAGAGGAGGAGGAAGAGGAGGAGGCAGTGGTGGTAGCCCTGGTCCAAAGGCAGCAATGCCCGGGAGCCTTATAGGGCAGTTCTGGCCCCGCTCCCGGATCTCACGCCCCCCCCTCCAAACCACCCTTTCTATAGGCTGGGCCAAGTCCAAGTCAAGCCCCCAGACCCTCTGATGGGCTGGGGTGAACCCCGGGACCCCATCACCAGACAGAGGGAAACTCGGGGGGGGGGGCCTCTGCCCACTGAGCCAGCGACAGGTGCCCCATCCTTTGTGAGGAGGACGGCATAGAAGTACGATGATAAATAAATAAAATGAAATGAAATAAAATAAATGACCCCAGCCCCCCTCCCCTTGGCCGCTGCCCTTCCTTCCTCCGCAGCACTTACCGGGGCCTGGCCAGCCATCTCCACTCCGGCCTGCAGGAACTGGCTGAAGTCCTGGCCAAACTTGCCCGAGGCCTTGGCCAGGTCCTGTGGCGTCCCCCGCGAGGCCTGCACCAGCTCACTGGCTGCCTGGTTGAGGCCGGCGGCTGCCTGGTTGAGTTGGCTCTGGGCTTCCTGGAAGTTCTTCCCGCTGGGTGGAAACTGCCGGGGGGGGGGGAAGGGGAGGGGAGGAGGAACAAAACTCAGCTCCAGACATGCAGGGCCAAGGCTGGATGGGGTGTGTGTGTCTGTATTGGACCCTCTTGAGGAGGGCCATGGAGGAGGCCAACAGACCTGCTGGAGCGAGTCTCTCCCCCCCCCCCCCCCAATGCACACGCACACCCGCAAACACTAGGCATCGGCCATGGCTGCACATTGATGGGCAAGCCTTTTATGCCCCAGCCAAGGGCTGCAGCGGCTTAATGGTTAAGATGCTGAACCTGATGACTGGAAGGTCGGCATGTCCAGCCCTGGGACTCCCTCCCCCTGCCCCCGGGGGGGGCACCGTCCTGGTTGGGGCTTAAGAGCCGCCCCCGCGGCAGGACTTTTTGCGCCACCGCCACAGCCGGGAACACCTGCGGCCGGGCAGAGAGGCTGGTCACCTGTCGCAGGATTTAGCAATTACGTTGTTTTTTGCTTAGTTTTCTGTTTTTTGTATTATTATTTTTTGTAATTTTTGTAATCTTTGTGTGAACTTGATTGAGATTTGGAATTTTTGATTGTTGCTTGAAATTGATGCCTATTGAATTTTCGATGCTGTAATGATGTTGTGATATTTTGATGTTTTGTGGTATTGATACTGATTGTTTTTGATATTTACATGTTGTGTTTATGAACTTGCGGCTTTATATGTGTTTGTGAACCGCCCTGCGTCGGTCCAACCGAGGAGGGCGTAATAATAATAATAATAATAATAATAATAATAATAATAATAATAATAATAATAATAATAATAATAATAATAATAATAATAATAATAATAATAATAATAAATGTCAGCAGTTCTAGACCCAAGTGGTGCATGACAGAATGAGTGCCCACCATCTGTTCCAGCTCCTGCCAACCTAGCAGTTTGAGAGCTAAAAATTACAAGTAGATAAATAGGTACTGCTTTAGCAGGAAAGGTAACAGTGCTTCTAGTCATGCCTGCCACTTGATCACAGAAACATCTGCAGATGGCACTGAATCTTTGGTTATAAATGGAGATGAACACTGAACCCTAGAGCCTGACACAACTGGCGTTCCAGCAAGGGAGACCCCGTGACCTTTTCCCCTTGACCTTTTCCCACCCAAGGAACCACCCTGGGTCTGTTCCCAAAAACGAGTCCATTCCTCTCCACTTTCACACTTGGTTTGGATGTGACCCGTATTTCTGTATGCTATATGGTGTAGAAGAAGTATGTGCTCTCATGCAAAGGAAGGGAAAGAAAGGAAGGGAAGGAAGGAAAGGAAGGGATGGAAGGAAAGAAAAGGAAAGGAAGGAAAAGGAAGGAAGGGAAGGAAGGAAGCAAGGAAAGGAAGGAAGGAAGAGGAAGGAAAAAAGGAAGGAAGGGAGGAAGGAAGGGAAGGAAAGAAGAAAAGGAAAGGGGGAAGCAAGGAAAGGAAGGAAGGAAGGAAGATGGAGGAAGGGAAGGAAGGAAGCAAGGAAAGGAAGGAAGGAAGAGGAAGGAAGCAAGGAAGGAAGGGAGGAAGGAAGGGAAGGAAAGAAGAAAAGGAAAGGGGGAAGCAAGGAAAGGAAGGAAGGAAGGAAGAGGGAGGAAGGGAAGGAAGGAAGCAAGGAAAGGAAGCAAGGAAAAGGGAGGAAGGAAAAGGAAGGAAAGAAGGAAAAGGAAGCAAGGGAAGGAAGCAAGGAAGGAAGGGAAGGAAGGAAGGGAAGAAAGCAAGGAAGGAAGGGAAAGAAAGGAAAGGAAGGAAGGGATGGAAGGAAGGAAGGAAAGGAAGCCAGGAAGGAAGAAAAGGGAGGGAGGAAGCAAGGAAGGGAAGGGAGGGAGGAAGGGAAGGGAAGGGCGGAAAGGAAAGGAAGCAAGGGAAGGGAAGGCTCCCTCCCTCCCTCCCTGGCATGGCTCACACCCCGGCAGAGTCCCTTGCTCTGAGAAAAGCAGCAGGTCAAGGCAGACGGGTGGAGACAGACTCTGCCTGGCAGGGCAGCCCCTCCCCAGCATTGCCCCCAACGCTGCCCTCCCTTGAGTGGATGCTTGACACCGCTGCCACCGCTGCCACCGCTGCCACTGCCGCCACCGCCGCCACCGCCCCGGAGAGGAGAGAAAGCCAGACTCACCGAATCCGCCAGGAGCCTCTTGCTGGCTTCGCCCACAGTGCGGATGGCGGCATCCACATCCCTCTGGCCTGGCAAGCAGCTGACGCAGCGGTTCAGGGCTTGAGAGACGGCCTTGGCCACCTGCCATGGGAGGCCAGAGAGGAGAGGGTCAAGGGAGGCCCCTTGGGGTCAAAGGCCGCCCTCTTTCCCGCCCCACCCAGAGGGGACCCCCGGGGAGCGGGAGCTGACCTGGGCCAACCGTTGCTGGCTCTCGGGATCCCCTGGCTTGGCCACTGCCTTCCGGGCCTCCTCGATCAGCTGGCCGGCCTTGTCCATGACGTCTCCGGCGCACTCCAGCATGGCCGCCTGGACCTGGGGGTCCTCCGAATGGGCTGCCACCCCTCGGGCCGCCTGGCTGAGTGACCGCAGGGCATGCGCCAGGTCCCGGGCCGCCATTCCTGGGGGGGAGGGGGTGTCAGGAGGGGCAGTGGGCAAAGCAGAAAGAGACAGAGGCCCCCCAGAAGCCAGTGGGGCTTGCAAGATCCCCTCCCTGCCCCCCAGCCCATGCCTCTTTCCTCCTCAGGGCCCAGGAAGGGCCGCGTCTCTTCTCACATCCACCTGTGGGGTGGAGGTGGGGGCTGTTTCAGGAGGGGGGTCCCTGGCGGGGCGTCTCATCCTTGGAAGAGACCCTTGAGGTAATCCAGCTCAACCCCAAGAGAGGGGCCCAAATCAAAGCAGGCCTGGCCCTGGGAGGGGGGCTTGGCTAATTTTCCTCTTGAAGCCCCCCCCTTTTCCCCAGGGGCTCCTCCTGGGTGTCCCCCCCCCCGGGCCCTCACCCCCCCCTGCTCTAATCGGTGGAGGCCCCCCCTGGACACTCCACCCAGGGGAGGGGTGGGGGAACCTTTGCCTGATGGAAAGAACACCTTCAATTAGTTGTAATCCAATAAGGCCACTTACAAGAAACTTTAATTAAAAAGAAGTCTCCCTTACTCAAAAGCCAGTCGCATCTGACTCTAGACTTCAGTGCTCATCTCTGTTGGCAGCTAAAGAGCCAGCACGGTCGATGCCTGAAGATGTTTCTGCAGCCACGTGGAAGGCATGACTAGGGATGGGATGCTGTAACCTCTCTCACCAATATGGTACCTATTTATCTACTCACAATTTCTTGCATCTGAACTGCTAGAATGGCAGGAGTTGGGACAGAGATGGGAGCTCACTCTGTCATGGAGTACTTGGGTATTGAACTGCTGACCTGCCCACCTTCCACTTGTCAAGCTCAGCGTCTTAACCACCCAAGCCAGCCTGAACAGTTTAATAACTTAATAATTTCTAAACAATCGAAACCACGGCTGTGCTTAAGGACCTGGAAGGCAGCCGGGGGGTGGGGGGGTGGGGGGGCTTCAGGCGGGGGCTGGTTTCCGGCCCCTGGCCTAGAGCCTAGATGTTCTTCCCATTCTTCCAGTCCCGTGATGATGCCTCTTGCCTTCTGGGATGATGATGATGATGATGATGATAGTGGAGAAGGGACCCTGCCCCTCCTCCTCTCTCTGAGCAAAGGGGGGGCATCTATGCGGGGGCCCCTCAATAGCCACCCACCCACCCTGGCACAGAGTGGAAGGGAGGCAGGGCGTGGGCCTCTCTCTCTCTCACACACACGCATGCACGCACGCACGCACATGCCCGCCAGCCCAGGGAGGGGAAGGCCAGTGGCCCACCTGTGTAGTTCTCATTGCCCTGGGCCACCTCCCCCAAGACCTGGGCGATGGCGGAGCTGACGGCCTTGGTGCTGTTCCCCAGTTCCTGGGCACATTTCTCCATCTGCAGAAACAGGCAGGCAGGAGCCGGAGGGCAGGGCAGGGGGGCGGGCAGGGGGGGGCAAAGGGGGGGGGAGGGACACTTAGCGCAAATAGACCCTGAGCATCATCTGCATATGGGTGAGACCTCACCCGGTGGGAACGGACGGTCTCCCCCAACCATTTCAGGTCTGTGGCCACCTCACCCTCCACTGACCCACGCTGACCCCCCCCCTGAAGAGCTGCCTCCCCCCCCTGGCCACGCGGCCCCTCCCCCGGGCTCACCGTCTCCCCAGGGAGGGGCTTGAGCTTCCCCTCCCGGGCGGCTGCCTTGGCCTCCTGCAGGTCCTGCTCCAGGCTCTGCACCAGGCTGAGGGCAGAGTCGATCTCCAGGGGTCCACAGGCCTCTTGAGCCTGAGACAAAAGGGGTGGGGGTGGGGGTGGGGGTGGGAGGGAGAGAGAGAGAGAGAGAGGAGGGAGCGTCACCCAAGCCAGCCAGAAGCCCCCCCCCCCCCCACTATATCCTCTGTCCCTGTGGAGTGGGGAGAAGAGGAGAGCCCCCCCTCCCTCCCTCCTCCCTGCCACATGCTTTAAGGCAGGGAATCTCCCCCCGCAGTCTGCAGGCTGGATGCGGCCCACGGCACCCTTTCATGTGGGGGGCCCACCACCACACCAGGAAGTGCCATGGGGTGGAGGGTTGGCAAAATGGCCATCCGCCCCCCCCACCCGAAGCTGCCCGAGAGAGCCTGGCCCAACGCCCCACCCCCATTTCCCAGCTTTAAAAGGTCATTTCCTGGAAGCCGAGAGCAACCGGCCCCCTCACGCCCCCCCCCCTCTCTGGGCAGTTTACAGAACAATTAGCATTTGTGTCCTCATTAACACGCCGGGTCCTTAGTTTACCAATCCTGGAAGGGTGGAAGAGGCTGAGAGTCAACCTTGAACCCTGTAAGGATGGAACTCACAACCTTCTGGCTGCAGGACAGCAGTTTAACCCCTTGTGCACCCACTGGGCCAGAGTGGGGCAGAGTGGGCCGACCGAAGGGGCTTCCCTACAACCAGGACCCTCCGGAGCCCATGGGTGGAGAGCCTGGGAAAGGGGGGGGAGAGGAAGGGTAACGCGCACCCCGTGCCCCCCCCCCCCCGGTGGCCCTGCCCTGCCAGGTCGAGCCCACCACTTACCTTCTGGGCGGCCGTACGGAGCTCGGCAAGGGCCCCGGCCAGGTTCTTGGCGCACTGGCTGAGCTGCATGGCTGAGGCCTGGTCTGCGATGGTGGGGACGGCAGCCTTGGAAGCCACCACCATCTTCCCACCGGGCTGGAAGGGGGGGGAGGGGGGCAGTTGGGAGAAGCCAAGTCAGCAGGTGAGCAGGGGGGGAAACACCCCCCCCTCGCCCCACCAAAATTATTTAGAAAGACTCTCCACAATATATTATTGCTGATCACAATTTTCTTTATTATTAATAAAACAATAAAATTAACAAGACAACTTATATATTCTTTATCAATCCAACTTATCTAAATCAGAAACCAAGAGAATACAAATACAGTCATACCCCGGATAACGATTGCATCGGATGACGCTAGAATCGGATAACGATGCAAGTTCTTTGGGAAAAACTTGCATCGGATAACGATTCTGGATAATGATTCTTAGCGTTATCCGAGGCAATGGTCTGCGGGTGTGGGATGCTTTGGGTAGAACTACCCAATCCACACACACACCCCGCAGCGGTCTCTGCGACTGCAGTAGGGTCGGGGGGGGGGGGAAGCACCCGCCTTTCCCCCGACCCTACTGCAGTCACAAAACCTCCTTGTCTCTTTCCCTCCTTGTATTTAAACTACAGGGAAGGGGGAAAGAGAGAGACGTGATTGGTTCTCTAGAGAACCAATCACATCTCTCTCGTTCCCCCTCCCTGTAGTTTAAATACAGGGAGGGAAAGGGAGGGAGAGAAAGACGGAAGCGGTTCTTTTTTCCTCCCTGTATTTAAACTACAGGAAGAGAGAGGCTTGTGTTTTAAATACAGGGAGGGGAAGAAAAAAACACAAGCCTCTCTCTCTCCCTGTAGTTTAAATTTAACTGCTGCAGGTGGGTGGGGGGGTGGCTTTAAAGGCAGGGAGGAAAAGTTCTTTCCCTGCCTGCCTTTAAAGCGGTTTGTCCCTGAAGTCAGGGCTTTTTTCCAATGTTTACCCCCCTGGCCCTGCCTCTGATTTGGCTTCTCTTAATAGGCTTAAATGGGGTTATATAGATTAATAAGGTTACATGTGGTAATCTAGGTTAATACTGTATCTAACCCCCCCCCTCCGTGGCTCATCCCCCCCGCCCCCGCCCCCGCCCCCGCCCCGCTGCAAGGCCCAGCCCACCTCACCTGGAGGAAGTTCTGGCTGGCCGAGATGAGGGCCAGTTGGGCACTGGGGCTGTCCGGCTGGGCCTGGCTGCCTCGCACCCCCTGGACCAGCATTGGGATCTGGTCAGCCACCCCCTGAGAGAGAGAGAGAGATGAAAAGGGGGGGGGGAGGAACAGGCAAGGTCACTCCTCCGGACACTGACCGACAGGCACGGCCAGCCCTCCCTGGGAAGGCAGGCCACACACACCCACACTTTTCATTGATTGATGCCCCTTTTGTAAAGGCCACCTGGGACGTTTCCCCCCCCCCTCCTTCTTGGCACTTCACAGGCAAAGAAAGCAAAACAACATCACAGGACAAGTAACAAAACAAACAACAGGCTAAATATCTGAAAAGAGAGAGAAATGGAAACCCCTCTGGTGGAGGTCAAGCAGGGTCAACTGACCAGCTCCTAGGGCGGTCAGAGGCGTGCCAGGAAAGGAAAGCACAAGCGCACGCCAGCCCTGCGGGGCCCTGTGGGTTTTGGTTTCTGACATGCCTGAAACAAACAGGGCCAGGGATCCTAAACAGGGTCCAGCTATTCCTAAAGGCTTCCTTGGACAGGGAGGGGTCGGAAGGTTTTCCCTGAGAGAGAGAGAGAGAGAGAGAGAGAGAGAGAGACGGATCCCCCCCCCAACACAGACGCACGGACAGTGACCTTGCAGCTCTGGAGCAGCTGCTGGTGGGCCGAGGGGTTCTTGTTGGCGGCCGTGGCGTGCTGGGCGGCAGCTATGGTCTGGGTGGCGGCTGCAGCAGCCAGTTTGGCGGCATGCTGGGAGGAAACAGGCGGGGAAAGGGGGGCGTGAGTCCGGGGAAAGGCTGGGACGCCCCCTCCCCCTCAGGCCTCAACCCTTTGACCCCGGGGAGACCCCCACTCCCCAACCCCTGCTGACCTCCAGCCTGTGGACCAACTTCTTCTTGATGGCGTTCTGGGCCGCGGCATTCGTGGCCATCCGGAGCCCTTCGGCCGCCTCCCGCAGCCGCTGCTGCTGCTCCTCACTGTCCGGGTGGGCTGCGGCTCCCTGGCGGGTGGGAGGGGGGAGGAGGGGAGAAGGGACGCAGGGCCCCCCCGGGAGCCCCTGTCAGAAATGCCCCACCAGAAGGGGCCCCCCTTCTGCCCCTCCCCAGCAGGGTTTGTTTTATTTTGGCCGGGGGGGGGAATGAAGGCTGAAGGGGGGTGTCTTGGGGGGGGAGGTTCTCCTTCCGCACAACAGGCCTCGGACGGGACGGGGTGCAGGAGGACCCAGAGCGCCCAGAGCACTGCTGGCCACGGACCCTGAGACCCACGGCAGGAAGTGGACGGGCCCTCATGAGCCCACCCCCCACCCCAGCATCAATCTCCCCCCCCAGGCTGCCCCCCCCCCGAGGGCCAGACCTTGGCTGCCTCCACCATCTTGGCCGTGGCGTCGGCCAGGATCTTGGCCGCACTGAGTAGTTTCCGCGAGTTCTCCAGGTCGGTTTCTCCTTCCGCGTCGGCCTTGATGGCGTTGACCAAGTCCGAGGTGGCCTGGGCCAGGATCCGGGCCTGGCGCACCATTTCCCCTGGGAGAGGGAGGGAGAGTAAGGGAGGGTGGGCTATGGGCAGACCCTCCCCTCCTCTCGCAGGGAGCAGCCCCCTCTTCACAGAACCCCCACCTCAGTGGTGGGCAGCAACAGGTGCGCACACACGCCCCCCCGGGAGGTGTGGCCTTTGGGCAGGGTTTTTTTTAGTGAAATTGGGTGGCCACGCCCACCTCCCTGCCCTGCCCCATCAGGTTTTCTCCAGGGTCTCCCATGCTCAAAAGCCAGCCCTATCCGACTCTAGGGTGCAGTGCTCATCTCCATTTACAGCCAAAGAGCCAGTGCTGCCTGTGTTTGCAGATGTATACATGGCCATATGGCAGGCATGACTAGATCGCCCACAACGTAGGCTCCGCCCACAGTGTGGCAGCAAACCTTTTTGCTTCCCACCACTGCCCCCCCCCTCACCAGCGTCCCCCATGGAGCTGAAGATGTTCTCCGTCACATTGAGGATGGTGTCGGTGGCCTGGTCGTAGCGTCCGGTGGGCGGCCCTCCTGTGGCGTGGCGCTTGATGTGCTCCAGGAGGTCATTGAGGGCTTGAGTCACGGCTGTGGCCGCCACCCCCACCTGCTTCAGGAGTGGCTCGTCGGCCGTGGCCGCCTGGGCGGCCTCCACGCAGCCCTCCACCGACTTGGCCACCAGCTTGCCCGCCTCCACCAGCTGCTCCTGGCACACCGGGGAGCTGATCGTGGGAGCCACAACCTGCCAGGGAGGAGGAGGGGGGGAAGTGGCCACGGGTCCAAAGGGGCAGAGAGAGGCCCCCACCCACCCACCTGGGGCGTGGCCCGCCCCTCACTGCCACCAGACTCAGCCTGAGGCCACTGCCGCCTGAGACACAAAGCCAGTGGGGATCTCCTGGGGGCCACGTGGCCGGCCCGTGGCCGGCCTCACCACCCATCGGGCACTCACCTTGGTGCAGGCCACCAGCTGGGAGGTGGAGAGGGCGCATTGGGTGGCTGCGGCGATCACCTGGGTCTGCAACGTGGCCTCCTCCGCCTTCTGAGCCACGTTCTTGGCCTTCAGCACCAAGGCAGCCGCCGCGCTGGCCACGGCTTTGGCCAGTTGCATCAGCATGTCCTGCAAGGGGGGGTGAGGGAAGGGTGAGAGGGAGCAGAGGGCCGGACTCTTCCGGCCCCCTCAGGGTGGGTGGGTGGCTTCCCTCCCCCTGCCCCTCACACCAGCCAGCCAGGCACGGCCCACCACCAAGGCTATTCCGCCCTTCCTCCCCTTCCCCCCCTGCCAAGCCAGCTCCGCCTCATCCTCCCGCCTGCCAGGCTTCCTCCCTCCGGCCCACCCAACCGCCCACCCCCCTCCCAGGCCTCCTGGGGAGGATGGTGCTCCAAGCCCGCCACCAAGACCAAAGCCCCTGCGGCCACCGCTTGCCCAGGCTCATTGAGGGGAGGGAGGGGGAGGATGATGGGACAACACTTAGATCCCTCTGCTGCTGCTGCTGTTGATGATGATGATGAAGGAGGGGGAGGGGAGGGGGGGAGGGGGACTTCTATTTGTGTACTTCTCTTTGCAATCATATCATTGTTAGCTGCTCAATAACAATAACAATAACAAGGCAGCAGGGGCTGTTGTGGGATTTCTGGAAGGGGGGCCGGAAGAGGCGGGGCTTGTGCCCACAGGAGCCCCCCCCCCCGGAACAAGAGAGCAGGCCGTAAAGGTGGGCATGGAGGGCGGCTGGGGGGGGGGCTGTCAGGGGGCCATCGCGTGTCCCCCCCCCCCCCATGGATCCTCATGGTCTTTCCCAAGGAATCCACTCCACCAGATTCAGGCCAGACCAACTTTGCCTTGGGGGGGGGAGGAGGAGGGTTGAACTCCATCCATGGGGGAGGGGGAGAGAAGGGGCTGCAGCAGAGGGAGCCAAACAGGGGCCTGGCCTCCGGGAGGGGGGTGGGGGGTGGGGGTGGGGGCTGCCCCATGGCCAAAGAGGCCCCGATTGGAATCAAGGCAGAGAGGGAGATTAAGGGGAGGGGGAGGGGGATGCCTTGGCCCAGCCCAGGGGGCTCAGGGCCCTTTACCGTCTTTGGGTCGGGGGCCAGGGGGGTCCGGGGGCTGGAGTGACTCTCTGCGATCTGCACGTGAATCCGCAACACAAGAGATGTTATGGGGCCAAAGGGGGGGGGGCTTTCCTCTACCCCCCCCGGCCCTCAGCCCAAATCCCCTTTGCTAGTCCCAACCTTAGAGGGGCCCTGGCCCCACATCCTCTCCCCTCTCCTCTCTAGGAAGACCCCTCTTTCAGCCCAAACATTTGGACCCCTCTGGATCATAAGCCTCACCAGCCCACAGCACGCCTGCGCATGCACACCCACACGAGCTCACCTGGAAGTGGGGGTCCGTGTCGCTCTCCCCAATCTGCTGGAGCAACTCCCCACTGGTCTGCCCAACGGCACCGGCGGCCTGGAGCAGATTCTGCCGGGGCTGAAAGACAACGAGGGTTCAAGGTGGGTCACGGGGGGGGGGGGAAGGGGGAACACTCTGGCAGGGGAGACCAGCGCCACATACACACACACGCGCATGCGCGCACCCCACCCCGGCTCACCTCAGCGCTGGCGGGCTGGGCCGTCTTCAGGAGGTCCGAGACGGCCCCAGCCAGGTTTTTGGCCGCCTGGAGCAGCTGCCGCCCGCTGCCCCCCTGGTCCTCCATCAGGGCGGCCAGCAGCTTCACCCCCCGGGACATCTCAGTCAGGTTGGAGGAGATGGTGGTCACGGCACAGCCCACGGCCGTGTAGTCGGTCTCCGCCGGGTCCCCAGCTGTCAGGTTCACCACGGAGGCCGTGCCGGCCGTGATGGCGTCCACCTGGGAGTGGATCTCGTGGCGGGACTCGTCCATCTTGTTCTTCCGCCAAGCCTTGGAGGCCTGAGGAGGAAGGAGGAGGGGGAGGCCCGGGGGGGCAGAGGGGGGGTCATCTACTAAATGCCTCCCATAGAATAAATGGAGCTGGAAAGGGGGGGGGTCTGTGAGCCTATCCAGTCCAAACCTGAGTGGAAGAACATGCACCCCAGAGGGAGGGTCTCGCTGTCTGTGATGATTTCCTTCGGAGCTTTGTTTTGCCCCCAAGACCCCACGGCTGATGGGGGGGCCCCTGCCTCCCCGCCATACTCACCGCATCCTGGCCCAGGGGAGGAAGTGTCTCGAAGTCGTCCAGGTTGGACTGGGCAGCTTGAACCGCCTGCATGCTGGAGTTGATGGTCCCCGTTAGGGCCTGCTGGGCCGAGGTCTGCGAAAGGGGGGCGGGGGTGGGGGGTGGAGAGGCATAGGATGGATCCGGGTTCAACAGAGGAGAAGAAGGAAGTGGCCCTCGCCACTCTGGCAAAAGCATGGTGGGCCCTGAGCAGCCACGGGTGGGGGACGACGACCCCCAGCCAGCTGTGGGGACGGGCAGGAGGCAAGGAAAGGGCCAGAGGTTGAGAACTCCAGGGAGGAAATGAGAGGGGGAGGGGGCAAACGTGGGAAGGGTCTGTGGGGGCAGCCCCACCCTTAGGCCAGTGCCACAAGCCACCCATCTGGGGAGCTGCCACCCCCACCCCCAAGATGAGTGGAGAGGCTTCCACCACCTCACCCCCCAAAAGAGGGGAGATGTCCCCCCCCCCCGGGGTCCCCTTGACACCCACCCAGGGGTCCACCCTGGCTCCTTACCAGGGGGGGCATGTGCCCTCGGTGCATCTGCCCACTGGTGACCTGCTGCTGGGCCTGGGGCATGGTGCCCACCTGGAAGTTCTCGGGGCCCCCCGCTCCAGGGCGGATGATGGCCGGCAGGGCCACGGAGCCGTGCTCGGCCTTGTTCACCTGGTTGAACTGCTGTTGGAGGACAGTGGACCTGCGGGGGGGGCCAAGGGGGGGAAGAGGAGGCCCCTTGTTCCAGGCAGGCTCCGCCCTTCTCAGTCGTGTCCCCCCCTAACCCTCCCCCCCCCAGCCTCAGCCTGGTTCCACACATGGGGTGTCTCTCCTCCCCCTCCCCAGGACTCTGGCTTTAGTGCTTCTAGGGAACAGCATCCGCCCCCTCCTGCCCCCCCCCATTACTTTTTGGGAGAAACCGAGTCTTCCAGCATGGTGGATTCCTCGTCACCTTCCGTCCCGAAATGGTCCTTACTCTTTTTCTGCCAGCCAGAGAGAGAAAAGGGGGGGGGGGGGTTGTCAGGGGGCCATCTGGGCAGGCAGAGGGGAGAGGGGGGTTTCCCCCTCCCCTCCCCCAGAAGGGTCAGGACACTTGGATGTCCCACAGGCAGAATGTGCCACCTCACTCACCCCCACCACCCACCCCTGGGTAGGTCAGACCCCTTGAAGCACGTCCAGGGCCTGCCCTCTCCCTGCCCCACTGCCTTCCTTCTGTGAATCAGACACTGTGGGCAGGGGGGGGGCCTCCTCCCTCCCTCTCCCTCCCTCCCTCCCTCTCTCTAGGGCAGGGCCGGCCGTCCTGCCTCCTGCCCTCCTCTTGGAGCTCTGCCACCCCACAGGGCAGAGGGAGGGGTTCCCTTGGGGGAGGGACACTCGCTGGCCTGCCCTCCCCTTCCTGCCTGGGGGCACTTAGCCAACCCCAAGTGGGGCAGTCAGAGAGGGAGGCCAGAGTGGCAATGGGGGTGGCCCCCTCCCTGCTTATAGGGCCTGACAGGGAGGAGCCAAGAGGTGCCCATACCTGGGGGGGGGGGGGAGAGGGGCAGGTGTTTCCTGCAGGGCTGGGCTCAGGCTAGGCTCCCTTGACCTGGTCTGGGGTCACCACATCCACCTGGCCTGCCTGCTCACCCACCGACCCCCCCCCCCATCGCCACCCCCCCCCCCCCCCCGCAAGCAGGACCCTCACCTTCTTGAGGATGATGTCAATGTAGCCAGCAATCAACTGAGCAATCTGCTCCCCTTCGGTGGTCTGGACGGAGTAATAGCCATCCTGATAATCCCCAAAGTCCTGCCCCAGAAATGTAGAAGCAAATGATGGGGGGAGGGGAGGGTCCCCCCCGGCCCGCGTGCCCCCTCCCTCTCCATGCCCTCTGCCCAGCAGCCCCCCCTCCTTTGCTCACCCCTCTCCCACCCTTTGCCCAGGACAAGAGGCGAAGTCCAGATCCCTTTGGTTGACGGGGGGAATCTAGGGGTGGGGGTGGGGGTTGAGAGGTGGGGGTTCCAGAAAGGGCCCCCCGGGGGGGGGGCTTGGGGGGGCCCTGCCTGCCTGCCTGCCTCTTACCAGGGTGAAGCTCTTGGGGGAGGCAGCCCAGCGCTTGATGTTGGTCAGGCTCCACTCCTGGATGACCTCCTTGGTCTTCTCGTCCACCCGCATCACCCGCTCCTTGGTGATCCCCAGCAGGCGCGGGACAAGCTTGTTCTTGCCCTTCATCTTCTCCTATTTGGGGGGGGGGGAGGGAGGGAGGGGGCGTCACAGGCACCGAGGGTCACACAGCAAGACTGGCCTTCACATACATGCACAGCAAAGCCTCAGGGAGGGGGGTTGCTGGTAGGGGGTCTGCAGAGAGAGCAGCCTGAGCTCAGAGCTGCCCTGCCCCACCCTTGGAGGAGGAGGAGGAAGAGGAAGAGGAGGAGGAGGAGGAGGAAGAAGAGGAGGGTCCCACCTGGGCCGGGAAAAAGGGGGGGGGAGTTGGATGCCTTACCTTGACCAGGAAGAAAGAGACCCCGTAGGTTTTGAGGGATCTGGCCAGCTTGACGTAGCGGACTTTGGCCTCGATCTCACTCATGTTGCCGCAGTTCTTGTGAGCCTGAAGGCAAAGCGGGTGAGAGTCTGGCACCCCCTCCTCCTCCTCCCCACCCCCCAGGGCCCCTGCCCCCCCCCCCTCTCCCCTCCTCTAGGGGGGCGGGAGGCACACAGAGGCCGGCTCCTGGCCCCTCCTCACCAGGAAGATCTTGCGCTCCCCCTTCTGCTTGATGTACTCCTTGGGCAGAAAGTCCTTCAGGCTGAAAAGGAAGGGGGGGGAGGTGAAGGGCGAGCTGGGGGCGGGGGGGGGGATCCCTTACCCTCTCAACCTCCCCCCACACACACACACACAGAAGAGAGAGTGGGCGAGGGAGGGGGGAGGACACTCTGACCCACTCCCAAGCCAGGGTTCACCCTTCCACCCCACCCCCCAGGGCCCCCACCCCACTTACTCCAAGAAGCCTGGCTTATGCTTCTGGTCATTGTGGGAGCCGAACTGGACCTGGCACTGGTAGCCGGCAAACTCACAGGCCTTGTCGAAGGAGACCGGGTGTGATCCGTTCAAGATGTCATCACGGGCCTAAGGGCAGGGAAGGGGGCCAAGGTGAGCAGCCTCTCCCCACCCCCGCGGGTCCAGCCTGGGGAGGCTCTGCCGGCAGAAACTCCCCCCCCCCAAGCGTAATGAATTCAGACGAGGCCTTTGCTTTTGGGAGTTTAAAATGGACGCTGTTGTTTCCTTCCTTCCGAAGATGGGCTGAAGAGAGGCTTGGAACTTGGCCTTCGGGCCGCCAGTTGGGCAAATCCCTTGGACCTTCCCTAGCCAAAAGCTGCCAGGAGTGTGAAAAGGGGGGGGGGGAGGAAGGTTGGAGGCAGAAGGAGAGAGAGAGAGAGAGAGAGAGAGAGTGACTGGGGAAGAGAGAGAGGAAGAGGCGGGAGAAAGGAGGGAAGGTGGGTTTGGTTATCTTAGAACGGGGGGGCAAAGTTTTCAGGCTGCGGGCGGGTCACGTGGTTCAGGGAGCGGGTCACTATGGCCCAGGGGCCGGATGCAGCCCCCGATGCCAATTCATCCGGCCCATGAAGCCCTCAATGCTCCTGGAAACAGAAGTAAAACATGCCAGTATGGGTGCGTTTCACTTCCACTTCCAGGAGTGACGAGGGCTTCGTGGGCCGGATGGACTGGCATAAGGGGCCGCATCTGGCCTCAGGCTGTCATTTGGGCCCTCCTGTCTTAGAATGTTAGAGAAGAAGCAGCATTGTTGTGAAGCCTGTTCAAGGCAGGAGGAGAAAGGAGTTTCCCTACGAGGAAGGATGATGGTTGCTGGTGAGTAGAAGAGCCTGGAAACGTAATCCTGACCGTGTTTCCTGGTGAAGTCAGGAGCGGCAGGCAGGAATTCACCCTTTTGGGGCTGTGTAACTTTTTAGTGATCGTGACCTTGAATCTAGTTTCCCTTCATATAATAAAACGTTGGCTTTTCACAGAAGACTTTTCCTGCTTTTCATTTAGAGCACAATCTGGTGGGAGAAATCCCGGTTCCTTTCCTGGCAAGGCTGCCTGGAATGGCCACTTTTCCCCCCGCACGGCTCCAGGCCCTGCCAGATCTGGGGGGCCTGGAAGCATAACCAGCCACTGGTTTCCCTTGCTGTGCTCCGGGGAAGAACCCTCCGAAGCACCAAAGGCCTCCTGCTGGCTTCCTGAATGAGTTTGAGGCCTCTGTCAGGTGGAACGGGTCCTCTGGTAGTGGGATGATGGGCTTTGTTATCCTTAGGCATAGGCTCCAAGGGCTTTGGGCGCCTGCCTACCTGCCTGCCTGACGCTTGGAACCAGCAGGTGAAGACCGGGTGGGCTGGGGGAGTCTGGAGAGCCATCCTGCAAGAGGCAGAGACCCCAGAGCCAGCCCCCCCCAGAGGGGGGGAGAGAAGGGCACCCCCACACACACACACACACACACCTGAACGTAGAGCAGGTTGAGCTGGACCGGGTCGCGGGAATCAACGTTCTGGTCTGAGTAGAAGAACTTGCGTCTCAGGAGGAGGGTCTCGCTGTCCTCAATGCCCTGTTCCCGCAGCGTCCGCCCGTGGTCCAGCCAGTTCACTGCGCCCGGGGAGGGGGGGGGAGGGGAGGGGGAGAGGACGGCATTGGCGGGGAAGATGGCCACGGCCGCTCACTCCCCCCCCCCTTTCCGCTGCTATACACACACAATCCACCCACCCACCCCTGGGTCAGATCCTGCCCCCTCCCTCCCGGGTTCCTCACGCTCGTCGTCCGTGTGCAGCTTCTGCTTGAGCTTCTCCATCTTCTTCTCGTCGCGCAGGAGGGTCTTGTCCTTCCGCAGGGTCCCCGTCGGCTCCTCCTTCTTCTCCTCCACCATCTCTCGCACCAGAGAGTACTCGTCGTAGTTGGTGATGCCTGCAGAGGGGAGAAGCAGGAGGGTCTCTCTCTCTCTCTCTCCTCCAGAGGAGTGGGTGGGTCTGGGCAGGCCCAGGGCCCCCTTCTTCGGAGGCCCACCTCGGCTTTCCAGGCGGAAGAAGAGCCCTAGCCATGAGGCTGATAGACCGGCCCCACAGAAGGAGGGCTGAGAAGGGCCCTCCGTCCCTGGGCGGCCGTTCACAAGGGAAGAATGAGCCAGTGGCCCTTATTCCCATGCTGGGTCCTCCTTGGACTCACCTTGGAAAGATGGATGAGGCTAAGAGTCAACCTTGACACCCATCAGGATCAAACTCACAATGTTTAGGCTGCAGGACAGCAGTTTAACCCAGGCGTAGGAGAGACATGCCGGGAAAGAGGGTGGCCCTGATCCCCCTCCCTTTTCTCAGTCCTCCCCCCCCATCCCGGGTGGGCACTGGGGGGAGGGGCTTCCAGGCCACTCACCAATCCTGGCACAGATGGTCATCAGCATCTCCGTGACCGTCTTGGAGTCGTCCACCATGACCGTCTTGACGGTGCCGTCCAGCATGCGGATCTTCAGGGGCCGGTGTTTCTTCTTGTACTCCATGGTGTCCTGGGCCATTCGGGGGGGGGGGGCAGAGATGGCCGTCATTTAAACTTGGTTGGGGGGGAGGGAGGGGGCCCAAGCCATTCAAGCTCAGGCTGGGCTTGAAGAGGAGGAATAGGAGGAGGGTAGAGTGTCCAGGGAAGCATCAGGGAGGAGGCCAGCAGCCACAGGTGAGGCCACAAGCCAGAAGGACTGCCTGCTTCTTGCAGGACCAGCAGGTGTGGGGAGGAGAAGAAGGGGCCGCTACCTGACCCTCATTCTGCTCTGTGGGGACTCAGCCCTTTTGAGGCATCTGGCCCGCTGTGGGGCTGGCAGTGGGAGGGGGGAGGGAGCCACCCTGGGGCCTTGGAGCCCACCCAACCGTACGGAAGCTTTCCGGCTGTCGTCAGGCAGGGGAGCCATGGTTCCTGCGGGGGGGGGGGTTCAGATTCCGGGGGTGGGGGTGGGGGGGCTTCAGGGTGGGGCTTTGCAAGGGTGGGGGTCTCCTACCCCATTGCGAAGCATGTAATAGTCCAAGGCCTTCCCCGCTTCCAGCCAGATGCCTTTCTTTGGGTCTTCGTCTGACAGGAAGAGGCCAAAGTCATTGGCTAAAGAAAAGCAGAGAGAAAGAGAGAGAGAGATGGATCCGGGGAGCCCCAAAGGGAGCCCCAAGGGAGCCCCTCCACAGCCGCCACTGCTGCCCCCCCACACACACACCCAAGGGTCACAGCCATGCGCTGCTCCTGCTGCCTTTCTACCCCTGCCTGGAGGGAGGCCCGTGTGTGTGTGTGTGCGTGTTGCCTCCAGACATGCACATCAATGCCACAATTAAGTCATTAAAGCTGCAAGGAAATCCCCCCCCCCCCAAATAGGGCAGAAGACAAAACTAATTGCCAGGCACAGAACCCCAAAACGACAGGCCAGCCTCCCTACCATGCAACCACACAAAGTGATTTAAACAATATTACATTGTCTAATCCAGTGGTGGCGAATCTATGGCATGCGTGCCAGAGGTGGCACTCGAAGCCCTCTCCGTGGGCACCCATACAGTCACCCCAGCACAGAGTTGGCCTCGCCTCTCTGCCCAGCAGCCCAATGGGAGTGCTTCCTCCCTCCCCCAGCACAGAGGTCTCCCCCACCCCTCTGCACAGCAGCCCAAAATGGGAGCACTGCACTTCCTTCCTCCCCCCAAGCACAGAGTTCACTCTCCCCAGCACCCCAATGGGAGTGCTTCCTTCCTCCCCCCAGCACAGAGTGTGCCCCGCCCCTCTGCCCAGCAGCCCAATAGGAGTGCTTCCTCCCTCTCCTGCTGCTGTGCTGGCACTTGGCGATAAATAAGTGGCTTGCTTGGGCACTCCAAGGTCTCTGAAAGGTTTGCCATCCCTGGTCTGGTCTCTAAATTTAAGCCCCTTCTGATGCCAGAAAAGGCAGCCTTTAGAGCTGGCCAGAGACACACAGCTCAGACCTGAACTCTACCCCAGAGGGTCCGGGGGAAAGGAGAGGCCAGCCCTGGGGCAAAAGCCACGTGTGGGTTTTGGAAACTGGGGCGGAAGAAACCTAAGAAATACAAATGTCAAATGAAGAACAGAACGTGGCCTCTGGGCGAGGAGGGGCGCTCCGATTCTCTCTCTCAGGGCCTCCCCTGGTTGCCGCCTGGTCTCCTTTCTCCTTCTTGTCTTTGTCTTTTGTGCGTATGGTCTGTGGTCTGGGTATTCTGTCTTCTTTTAATATCCCACCCTGTGCATCCGGGAGGGCTCGGAGAGGAGGCACCCGAAGACTGGGGCCACCCTTGGCTGACCTCACAGGAGCCTTGGCTGAGGCCACCCACAAAGGTCGCCTGCCTGCCTGAAGGTCATGGACCTGCGGATGCTCTGATCCCCTTTTCTGCTTGAGAGGCAAAGATTCTTGGATGGATTTCAAGGGAGGCAGAGTCGACGGAGGGGTCCAAGGAGTCTTTTTTTTTTGGGGGGGGAGGGGGTCTGCCTCCTCCTGCCACCAAGGCTTCCTCCACCTAACGTCTTCTCCCAGACTGGAGTCTCTGCGGCTGACCTGTCCTTGACCGGCCAAGGGGAAGCCTCAGGGTCCATCCAGCCCCTCCCCCTCCCCGCCTGCCTTTGAAGAGCTCCCTTGGGCAGACTTCACAGCCATAAATCCAAACCCCAATCGCGGACCTTCTCTTCTTACTAGCCCTGCAAAGTGACACTGACCGGCAAAAGCCTTCATTCGACCCCCAGAGAAGCAGCAAAAACCTGTGTTTTCCATTGCAGACAGTGACCTCTGGGGGCCGCCACGGGTAATGCACCACCCAAAAATACATGCTGCTTATTTTAAGTATTTCTGGAATTTTTTTTACTGAATATTTTTAGACCTGCAGATAACGGGAACTGTGGATCCCAAACTGAAGATATCCCCTCACAGGAGGGGTGAGGCCATAACCTGTGTTATTAAGACAAAGCCCAGATGAAGCCAAGCTCTTTCAAAGCCCAGCCCTCGGTCTTCCACGCGAACAAAAAAGAAACTCAGACGAAGTTCCAAGTTAATTGGGAAGGCAAAGATTTTGGGAAATTGCCCGAATGCAGAAGAGATTGAGGCAGCCCTCTGGACCCACAAAGACACGTTGTCTTCTAAATGCCAAAAGAAAAAAGGTGCTCCCAGAGATACCACACTTAGGAAACCAAGGGGCAAACCCCCCCCCCCCCGTCAGAACAACGAGAACAATGGCTCTGCCCTTGGGCTGCTCCGTGGCAGGAAACCTTAACACCAGGAGGTATAAATCAGCACAGGCCAAATGAGCAGATGCAGCTCTTCATGACCCACGTAGGATTATTACTGGCTGCCTGAAACCCACAAAGTAGATCTAGCCTCATTGCAGGGCCTTCTCACTCAAGGCCCACGCCCCTTCCTCCTGACAGAGATGATCAAAGGAAGGTACACAAATATCCCCATAGCAGAGAGAGACTTACTCTCCCTCTCGCGACAGTGCCACAGAGACAACCATTCATGTCATCTTGTTACATGGCTGGCTTTACCGTGAACCATGTATCAAGCTTGTTCTCCCTCAACTGGTATCCAGTTAGTTCTGAACCAGAGATTTTAATTAAATTGCTTTCAGGTTTTAATCTTCAAATTACACGTACAGTAATACCTCAGATAACAACTGCATCGGATAACGCTAAAATCGGATAACGATCTGCTAGTGTTATCCGATGCAGTCGTTCGTAGCAGCAGGGTGGCTGGAAAGATGAACGGGGTGCTCCAATCAGCTTTCCCAGCCACCCTGCAGCTGCACAGGCAGGGGAGGTGTGGCTGGAAAACTGACAGGAGGATCCCCCGTCAGCTTCCCCAGCCACCCCACAGCTGCGGAGGCAGAAACGGGTGGCTAGGGAAGCCGACGGGGAGTCCCTGTCAGCTTCCCCAGCCACCCTGCACTGTGGATCCCTCCGCTGCATGGCTTGGTAAGGGTCTTAGCTATCCAGGCCGGGGGGTGTGTCTTCTTAATAGAGGCAGGGATAAGGGACCCAAGCCTCTGTTAGGAAGCCCCCCCCCCCTCCGGCCTGGATCGCTAAGCACTTGAGCAAGCCAGATGGAGGTTTCTAAAAATAAGGGACTCAAGAGAGGCTTGGGTCCCTTCTTTTCAGACCGCCCCCCCCCCCGGCTTGCTAAGCAAACCAGATTGGCCCCCTGTTCCCTTTCCTCTTTGAAAAAGGAACAGGGATTTTTTAACGTTGTGCGATCAATGCATCACACAACGTTAAAAACCGGATAATGTTATGACTTGTGGAACCAAAGGAAGGAAGGAAGGGAGGGAGGGAGGGAGGGAGGGAAGGGAAGGGAAGGAAAGAGGGGAGGGAGGGGAGGGAGGGAGGGAAGGAAAGAAAGGGAGGGAGGGGAGGGGAGGAAAAGAAAGGAGAGGAAAGGAAAGGGGAGGGAGGAAAGGCCACCTTTCTCTTTCAGGCTCTGCTCTCGCTAAAGGCCTCCAGTTTCCACTTCATGGGGCTGGGGAGGGTCAACTACAACCTTCCCACCCCCCACCCCCAGTACAGCTACTGGACTACCAGCCAAATGAGAACGCTTCAGTCCACTCTTACACACACACATGTGCCCCCAACCCTGCCCATGTGAAGTAGGGGACCCAAAAGACACACACACACACACGGCATCTCTGTGTGGGGAGGGGGCACTGCCAGCCTCCCTGCCAGGAAGCACGCTGGGAAAGGGCAGTGGGCACGTGGCCCACCCGGAGAGGCTTACGCTGGCCCATCTGTGCCTCTGGGACTCGCTCGCGGATGATCCGGCACGCGTCGTACACCATGGTGGAAGGCTCAAACTGCATGGTCTTCACCACATTGCCAATGCTGATCTTGAGCGAGAGGGCAACCATCTTGGCAGCTGGAGGGAGGGTCCCCGCTCTGCTTCACCTGTGGAACCAAAGAGGCAGGGAAAGGTTACCATGGGGGGAGCCAGCGGCGGGTAGGTTTAACCCAGAACCGGCTCAGAGGGGGCCCTTCCCACCCTGCCAGCGGTTCACAGGATAACTAGCCTGAAACCAAAAACCCTTAAACTATATCATTTTTTTCCTTGTAGATTTGCTCACCAAATCAATTTACCGGGAACCCTGTAAGGAAACCAGATGTCATTTATTGATACCGGACACCAAGAAATGAGTTTTGCACTCAGGGCCAACTGGAATAGTAGTTTGGGCCAAGAGGATCGGAAGAGGGGGGCACGGAGACATTCTGGTTTACTGGAAAATGTAATCCCAAAGATCCAAAAAGATAACCGATAAGGGTAAAATGTGTAAATTGAATTCTTAATATAACAATGAGAGTTCCTGATATAAGTGTCGAGTCTTGGTTTTGGGCTTCCGGGCCTGGGAGAGAAATGGGGAGGGGAAATGTAGATGTTTTTACAAAGTCTTTAGTTGTCATGTTTTATGTATAAGCTGCCCGGAGTCACCTTGGCGAAAGGGCGGTGGTAAAAATGTGAGAAATAAATAAACAAACAAACAAACTCAGGTGTGAAGGAAAGGAAGAAATACACTAGTACATCGGATAACAATGACACTTGGTTCCACAAGTCTCGTAGTTATCCGGTTTTTAACGTTGTGCAATGCATTGATCACACAACATTAAAAAAAGCCCTGTTCCCCTGGAGGCTGCAGCAAGCCAGAACATTGGGATTCGAATCCTGATGTTTTGGCTTGTTGCAGCCTCCAGGGAGGTGGGGGAAGTCCAGAAATAGCTTGGATCAGGTCCCCCGACCTCCCTGTAGCCGGGGGGTGGGGGTGGTCAGAGAGCCTGAAATGGGTTAAAAATGGCCTTTTTAAAACCATTTCGGGTTTCCTGACCCCCCGGCTAGTTCCAGGGAGGTCGGGGGACCCGATCCACAGCTGCAGGGCGGCTGGGGAAGCCGACAGGGACTCCCCGTAGGCTTCCCTAGCCACCTGCCCATGCCTCCGCAGCTGTGGGGTGGCTGGGGAAGCCGACGGGGGAGCTTCTTGTCAGCTTTCCAGCCACCCCACCCCTGCCTCTGCAGGCTACAGGGTGGCTGGGAAGCTGAATGGGGAACCCCCTGTCAGCTTTCCAGCCACCCTGCTGCTAAGAACAACTGCATCGGATAACGCTGACAGATCGTTGTCCAATGCAAAATTTCTTTGGAAATTTTGCATTGTTATCCAATGTTAGCGTTATTCAATACAGTCATTATCTGAGGTATTACTGTATTTAACTGAGGATTCAGGACTGCGAAAATCCCAAGAGGTGAGTAAGTCCAGTCTCAGGATCATGAAAAATGACTGCAGAGCGGCAAAACCCCTTCAGAATGGTATGGAGGGATTTCCGCCCCATTATTTCCAATGGAGTTACCTGGGGTGCCCTTTCACCTCCTGATTTCCCCACTGAACTCCAAAGAGCTCACGAAAGCCGGCCGCCACCGCCACCACCACCGCCACCAGTGGTAGGAATACAGTGGCCACGCACTGCCCTTGAGTGGACTTGTGCCCCACTGGGGTCAAAAGGAAATAGCAACATACATTTGTGGGGTTTGAACACAATTCTGTGAAGGGAGGAATATTGGCTCAGGCTTCAGTGGAATTAAATCAAAGCTATGGAGAAAACCCAGGATTTGAACCCACAGCCACAACTGCCTGCGGTCCAGAAAGACAGGGCAGTTTTAGACTCCAATTGCAGGTTTCCAGCAAGCAACAAAACGTTGGAAAAGAATGGTGAAAGATTATTTTATTCGGATGTACTTTGCCTCACCCCTACAGGTGGTCTAGCAGCAGGACCGACCGAGCTGGCAAAAAAGCAACTTTGGGCATCATTCATGTCTCTTCCAACAATGTAAGAGAGGGCAAAAATCTAGGAAGAGCAAGGCAGGTGGCAGGCTGTGGGTCACCCTGGATGGCACGGATGGGGCGGGGGCCCTCTCCGGGGGGGGGGAGGCGTATTTATTTATTTATTTATCATACTTCTATGCCACCCTCCTCATGAATGACTCAGGGCGGCTGACAACAAATATCAACGCTCCCGCCCCCGGCCCCCTCCGGCCCCCACCCCACCTTGGCCCGGAGGCTGATTAAGAACAGCTGGCGGCGAGCGTATGCTGTATTTATGACATTTGATGATATTGTTTGTAATGCTGGATTGAATTTCTTGTCATTATATTGTTATATTGTCTGCTATTGTCTGCTACTTTGTACTCTGGGACTGTATTTCTATATTGTGTTTCTTTTGTAGAGTTATATTGTTGCGTGATTGCATTGCCACATTGTGGCTGTTGTGGGGTGTCCTAGCATAGCATGGTTTGCCTTACTGTGGGGTCGAGAGCCGGGTTCTTCAGGAGGGGGGGGGCACACCAAAGCATGTTTTAAGTTTGCTGGAAAGACCCCCCCCCCCTCAGGCCGCAACAAAGAGTTAATAATGGCTCCAACCCAGCCACCTGTATCCGTCCTGGTTGATTTCTCCAGCCAGGCACGGCATGGATCGAAGGCGCAGGCTGTGGCAGGCACAGATCCCAGGAGCCCGTCCACTTCCTCAGGAACAAACGGAGCCAGACTGATCCCAGGTCACCTGGCCAGGCTGCACACCTCAGCCAACGCCAGCTCTACATTATCCACACTGGGATTCAACTTGGCATGAATCTGAGTGATTCTCTCCGCTAGATCATCAGCAAAAGCCTCAGCCGACCCCTGCCAACCGGGGGCCGACCCCCGACCCCACCGAGAAGGGACCTGGTCACCCGGAACAAGGCCGCTGGGTGATTATCAGCAGAGGCAATGAGGGCAGTGAAATATTGGCATTTTCATCTCCTCCAGGTAGGCTCTAATGCCAGCTCTAGCTAGTGATGGGTCGGATTCTCTCCAGGTCTTCAACCAGCGGCTCTCTTGGTGTCTCTTTGCCCGTTTAAGTCCCCTCAAGTCCTCCGTGAACCACGGGGAGGACCAATGCCTACGCGCAGAGAGAGGCTCGTCCAAAGCCGCGGGCGCCCTCTCGTGCTGAGGAAGGAGCCCCTCTGGGCCCCTCTCCCCACCCCCACCCCAGGAAAGGCACTGGTCTGTCCCAAGGCACCAATCCTGAAGAGGAAGGGCAGGAAGGTCAGGGCGCCCCACTGGCAGGAAAGCGATCCAACAGCCCCCTGGCTGGCCCTGGCAGGGCGGAAGAGCTGAGTCAGCCTGCAGTGGCCACAAGAGGAAGGGAACAGCCGGGCCTCCTGGCCTGATAAGGCCTACAGGCAGTCCAACCACCCCTGGGCAAGGAAACCACCAGTGAGGGAGGGAGGGAAGGGGAACCCCTTCCCAAAAAAACACCCCTTCTCTTCTGCCCACATGGTGGGAAGGAGCCGGGGGGGGGGGGTTGCAGGCTACCATTCAGCCAGGAACCCCTCCCCCCAATCTACACCTGGTCTCAAGCGCTGCCCCCCTTGACTCTTCGGGAGAGTCTTAGGCTCAGATGCCCCCCCCTCCTGGGACAAGAGCAGGGAAAATCTCCCCCCCCCCCCGAAAAATCCTGGCCCTGCTTCCTCCTCCTCCTCCACCCCCCGTGCTGGCAGCCCCCATCATTGGAAGTGAGAACCTCCAGCCTGTGGGAGTCTCCCATGGGGGGGGGGGGGAGAGGCAATGCCAGGCCTCCCCAGCCCAGGCACTGCATCACACGAAGCCAGCTCCAGATGGTGCCGGGGACCACCCCCCACCCCCACCCACCTGGCTTACCCAGCAGTAGAGGCAGCTCCGGTAGCCTTCTTCTTTCCTCTCACCCCCAGCAGAGAAATGATGGCCAGTCAGGCGGGGCTTCCCCTCTCTTCCTCCCCCCTCCCCTCCCTCCCATCCAACCAAGGCCTCCCTTCCTTCCCCCTCATCCTTCCTGCCCCCACCCCACCCTTCTTCCTTGCCTTGAACTGAGGCCCATCAAAGCCCTGCTGTGCTTCCAGGGGCCACATCTTGGCCAGAGGAGACTTTTACACACACACTGCGCGCGCACACATGCACGCACCAGAAGTGGAGAGAGGCAGCCCTTCCCATGGCCAAGCCCAAGAGCCCTGGTGCCGCAGGGGTTACATTGCTGTACTGCAGCCTGAACCTTGTGAGTTTGATTATGACCAGAGTTCCAGGTTGACTCAGCCCCTTCCATCCTTCTGAGGTTGGGAAAATAAGAACCCAGCATGTGAAGTGGGGGGGGGGGGGGAGATGCCAATTAACTTGTGAACCACCCAGAGAGTGGACTACGTGTTACCCGCGGGGGGGGGGAGCATAAAAGTGTCAATGGTGCCTTGGCTTGTTGTTCAGACTGGACGAGCTCTAAGAGAGGTTTTCAATGGTTGACGATTCTATTGGTCGAACCCACCCTGAGGTCTGTGGATAGCGAGTGGGATACGGCGGAGCAAGAGCACGATTCCCCCTTCCACAACCCATTCCTGTGGAGTCACAGAGAGCACCAAGAAGAACCTGGCAGAGCCCAGGCTGGCAGGAAACAGGCACCGTAGCTGGCCCATCATTAGAACATGGTTATCTTTAAGAAGGACTGTTGTACAGGATTCGAACAGTATTGCATTTAGCAAGGATCTAGCAAGGACCCCCTCTCTATCCTGCCCCACAGAAGTGCCCTAGGGTCCTTTCTGGGTGGCTCACAGGGTAATTAGCATTTTGCCACTAACCTGCTGGGTCCTCATTTTACAAATCTTGGAAAGATGGAAGGCTGAGCCAACCTGGATCCCGTCAGGATTGAACTCACAATGTTCTGGAGGACAGCAGCTTAGCCCGTGTGCTACCAGGGCTCTTCTCTCTTATGGAGATGGGCATGGGGGGGGGGCTTGTGGGGGCAGGCATTGTTTTCCCCAGGAGGAGAGTTTTCCTCCCTTTCCCCCTCAAAGGAAGAAGCAGATACTTTGTAGAATGTAGGGGAAACATTTCAGTCAATTTGTTTCTGATTTGGAAAGGGGGAGAGAGAGAGAGAAAGAAAGAGAGAGAGAGAAAGAGTGTGAGAGAGAGAGAGAAAGAGAGAGAGAGAGTGAGAGAGAAAGAGAGAGGCTGCTTGGCTGGCTGTGGGGAACAAAGTTTTACTTACTGGAAAAGCCAGGAGCTGCCCAGGTGGTGGAGGTGGGCTACTTCTTAGAAGACCCTGCCCTGCCCTTGTTGTGGCCCCTGCTGCCTGCATGCCCAAGGCCACCCCTTCCCTTCAGGTCCAGGATGCTTCCTGCCGCCCCCCCTGTTGCCGAGGGGGGGGGAGACACCTCTTTGACCATCGACCCCTTTCCAGCCTTCGACCTCCTGGCTGGGTGGCAACGGCCACACTAGAAGCACAACTGCTTCCCTACCTCCCATCCGTGCCCTTTGGCTCCTTTACTGCCAGACTTGTGGGTTTATGTTCGCATGCCCTCCTGACCCCCCAGCCCCAGCCCCCTTATTACAACCATTCCAGCACTGCCAGTCCATTTACCAGCCCAAGCCAAAGTGGAATCGTCTCCCCTAAGAGCACCTCTGGTTTCAACTCCCAGTTCTGCTGGTTCTTGTTCAGCTGAATGGATCGATGCCACAAGCCTCTTCCGGGCGGGCTTCAGATTCATCAGGAATGCTGCTTACATTCCCTTTTGCCACTAGGATTCTCTGCCACAATCTGCCCCTGGTCTTACTTGGGCAGAGAGAATCGAAGCTTCTCCACCCGCTCCTCCCAGTTCCATGGCCTACTGGAGTTCTGTACTGACCCTCTGGGGAGGTCCTACTGTGCAGCCCCCTGACCAGGTGCTTGAAGCCAAGATGTGCTGCTATAGCAATAGCAAGGGTGCTTCTAGCCCCGCTCCAGATAGCAACACTTCGTGTCCTCCCTGCATGGTTCACAAGTTAATTAGCATTTTGCCCTCAACACGCTGGGTTCTCATTTTACTGACCTCGGAACGATGGGAGAGGCTGAGAGCCAACCTGGATCCCCATCAGGATCAAACTCAGAACATTTTGGCCACAGGACAGCACTTTAACTCCTGTGTCACCAGAAAGGTACGGCCTCTCCTCCTCCTCCCCCCCCCCTTCCTCTCCTCTAGTATTTGCTCTAAGGCAGACCGCTGGCTCCACAAAGCAGCAGGGCTTGTTCTCCTGCCTCATGTCTGTCTCTTAGGCCACATTTCCCAACCCCATTTGGGGTCTGCTTCATTCCCTGCCTCTGCCTTCCAGTCCCCAAGAAGATGAGAAGCACACCTTGTTTTGGCGAGGGATCAATCTCCTCTTGCAGGCTTCCACAAAAGCTTTCCAGTTTAATTAGTGATGCACACAAAGTGGCAAAGGGAAACCCTAAATTTTCCTCACCCCCAAAACTCTTTGTACAGACAGCCGAGCATGAAAGGACACAAAATGCCTGAAGAAGAGTTTCCTAGGCCAGAAAGCACACCCTCAAATACAGGGGGGGGGGAGAGAAAGTGCCAGTCCAGTGGGGGGGGTACCCCAAACCTCTCTCCTGCCCTTGCTTTGCACCACCACGAAGGCACGCCCAGTACTTGGCAGCCCTCTACCGGGGGGGGGGGGGTTCCAGCACCCACGGCCACCATTGAGCTTCCACGGGCAGAGGGGGGGAGGGGAGTGAACTGGCCCTCCAGACTCCCAGCACAAGAAGACTCTGGCCCACAACTCCCCAAAGGTGGCAAAAGAAGAAAAAGAAGAAAAAGACGGCGGTCAGCCACTCCGTTTTCCATTTTCAAACTCTGGGGAAGCTGTTCCTACACCCATTCCTTTGCTGCTGTAACAATGGCTATAAACTCAGATCTGGTTAGAGCAGTGGTTCCCATTGGGGGGCCCAGGACCCACGGGGGCCCCCGGACACTTCAATTCCCAGAAGCCTCAGTCAGTCCACTGGCTGACCAGTGCTTCGGGGAATTGACTGAGGCCTCTTCTGGGGATTGAAGTCAAAGCACCAAAGGCTGGGCGACATGGGCTTAGACTGCCTTCTCTTCCCACCAGAGCCCATATCCATTCCCAACCTCTGGGGCGTGTGGGGGACGGGGTGGGGTGGGGGTTTCAGCAACTCTGATTCTCTCTCTTTTGTCCATGTGTCCTGCACACAGACCAGTGTGGGGTTAGCCAGGCCAGGAGAGAGCAGAGGGGAAGCCCAGCGGCAAGGAAAGGCCTTGCCCAGTTCTAATGCAGCCGACGAGGAGGGTTTGCATCCCACCAGGTCGGTTCTGACTCACAACAAGCCTTTCCAGGGTTTCCTAGGCAGAGAGAGACGAGCCCCAAAGGGTGCCCTGACCCCTTCTTCGGGGGGGGAGGGGGGAGGGCCCTGACCCCTGGCTCTATAGACACCCCCCTGAGCTTTCCAGACAAGAACTCTTCAGATGCTTCAACATGGTTCTATCCTACTGGCCCTCCGTCCTCTTTGTGCTTTGCTTTTCAGGCCAACCCTGCCCATGTCCTTCCTGGGGTTTGGGTTCCAGAAGGCGGAAGAGGGTTCTGGCCCCCTTCCTTTAGCCACATAATACTGCCACCTTCTTGGCCTTCTTCTTCCAGTGTAGTGACCAGGACTGGACCCCGGATTCCAGGGGCACAGAAGGGGGGGGAGGCGCTCTGGCTTCCTTTGACTGGAGACTCCACCCACCGACTGACCGCAGAGGAGCAGAGGAGGAGCCCTTTCTGGTGACTTTGGGTTGCTCTTTCCATCTTGGTGATTTATCCACTGACGGATTACATTGGGAAGACCCTCTTTTGGAAGGACTCTCCTCTCGTTAGCAGGCTGGGTAACTCTCCGTGGACTGCCGTGACCAGGGGGAGGGAACTTGATCTCTCTCTTTACCCCCCCCCACTGTCTTTTCTTGGAGAAGAGCCAACCTAGGTAGCTTTGGGCAAGCGACACCGGAGTCCCAGGGCGCCCCCAGAGGGTGGGGCTGGTAAACCACTTCTAGGCACTTGCCCCTTGGGGAACCCTGGAAAGCTTCACTGTCATCAGAAGTGAAATGGTGAAAGGACCGAGCCTGTTGGAGGGGGGGTGTCACTCCTGTTGATGAGAAAGAGACCTTGGGAAGGCGGCCTGAGAGAGAGAGAGAGAGGCAGGCAGGCAGAGGAATGGCCTGCTTGCCTCCCAGAGTGAGGGGTGGACTCTGTCTCTCTCTCTCTTGCCAGGGGAACTTTTGCAGTGGCTCCCCAGTTTTCTCAGGGGGCACGGAGCCCCTCCCAGCTCCATCTCTTCTGAGAGGTTCCTCCCAAGGTTCTTGTGTCCCATGGCCACGTCTCTGCCACCCAGTCCCTCCGCAGAGCCAACAGGACCCCTCGCCTCCATGGACCACACTTCTCCCACCTGCCCACCCACCTTCCTGGGCTCTCCCATCCCTTCTTCCTAAGCAGTCCCCCTCCAGGTGAGGTTGTAGGGAGAGGGAGGACCCCCCCCTCTCTGCAAGGAATGGGGCTGAGGCACACAGCAGACGACCCCAAGGCCAGTTGCTACTGTAGCCGTCTCCACCTGCCCACAAGGCCAGCCGACAAAGCCAGAGGAAGACCTGGGTTCAAACCCCGCAATGCTGGTCAGCTGGTGCAGAACACAAGACCCTGTCCTTGGCCGCCCCAAAGCTGGCCAGCCGGGTTGGGTGCCTGAGGAAGGGGATCAGAGGTGGGCTGCCAGGGAATCCGCTTGAGGGGGGCAGGAAGAAGGCCAAGGCCAGTAGGAAGGCAGGCAGGGACCCTTTGCCCTCCGGATTTTTGGGGGCTCCACAGCCATGGTGGGGGTGGGGGCAGCTCCCAAGAACCAAGGACTCCCCCTCTGAGGAAAGGCTGGGACAGAGCCACCCAGAGGCCTGATCCTGCCCCTTCCACTTCCACCACCTCTGCTGTCCCTCCCTCAAGCATCCCTGTTTCCATGACATGAGCTGGATGACAAACTCAGAGAGCTCCTGGGCAGAGGTCAGGCAGAGGTCAGGGCCCACCCAAAACTCTCTTGGCCACGAAGGTGGCAGGAGGTGGGCTGGCGAGCGACTCTGCGCCTTGACAGGAAGCTGTGCAAAAGTGCTCCGCTGAAGCCAGGCTGGTTTCTGCCTCTGTGCAGCTGATGCATTCGTTCGGAAGGCAAGGCAAGGCAAGGCAAGGCAAGGCAAGGCAAGGCAAGGCAAGGCAAGGCAAGGCAAGGCAAGGCAAGGCAAGGCAAGGCAAGGCCAGGGCCCCTCTCTGCGCAGGCGGCTGTATTAATAGCTCTGTACAGAAAAGCGGAAGTATCAGCCCAGGAGGGAGTCACAGGCGGCCACCCGCCACCCCCCAAGACAGGCAGGAAGCTGACAGCAGCGCTTGAGCCAAGCTCCTCTTGCCTCAGGAACCCTGCGTGAGCAAGTGAGCCAGCCCTCCCCTCCCCTCCCCTCCCCTCCCCTCCCGCATGCACAAACCCTGGGGAGGTCAGAGAGTTTGCTGCTGCCGCCACTGCCGCCGCTACTGCTAAGGGCTAGAGTGGGCTCTCAAAAATGGCAGGGGTAGGTAGGAAGTCACCCTCCAGAAGGACCGCAAGGAGCAGCTGCAGTTGGCAGGAACCCAAGGGGAGAAATCTCCACAGCCCCACAAGTGCTCCAAGCCCCCCCCCCCTCCATGCAAGGCTCCAAACCCCCACCCCCACCTTCCCCTCCCTTTCACCCACTCTTCTTTTGCCAATGCCTGTCAGCCACAACAGGAGAAAAAAACACAAGGAGCTCAAAGCATGGTGGCCCTCTCTCCTCCCCCACCCCGCGGCCCAAAATACTTTGAAGGATGTCACAACTTTTCCCACAAAAGATCTTCTCCTTTTTCTTCTCAAGAGTCAGCTCGGAAGATTTTGAAACAATGCCCTAAGCCAGAGTATCTGGGCTCCACTCTGGATCAAATCCTGGTCTACAAAACACACAGCCAAAGAGCAAGTCACTTCCAGAAACAACATACCTTTTGGAAGCTGGCTGGTTCTGGCTGGGGTGCATGCCCACAAACAATAAGATGAATGGCTCTGTCCCTATGCTACTCCTTGGCAGAATACACTAACTCTCTGTGGTATAAATCAGCACAGGCCAAATAAGTAGATGCAGCTCTTCATGAACCATGCAGGATTATTACTGGCTACCTGAAACCTCCCTCCATAGAGAAAGTCATGCAAATAACAAACAGAATAAGGTAATACGGCATCAAATCCATCTGCTTCGTGGCCTCCAAGGCCCTAGTTTATTTATTTATTATTTTATTTTATTACATTCACACCACACCCTCATCCAAAGACTCAGGGTGGCTTACAATTTAAAACACATCACTTGCAACAAAAATTTAAAAATCCAAAGGTTGAAAGATTAAAAAGTTTAAAAACAACAATAGAGAGAGGGGTGGGGTTATTCAAAGTAGCCAGCCTGCTGCTAAATCATGTGGGGAAATTCAGCACATCTCGCAGGCTCTCCAGCCCAAGAGGAGGGGAGGCTAAAGCTGTGGGGAGCGAAACCAGCCCCCTTTCCTTCCAGAAGGGACAAGGGCCACAGAGTGTCTCCTGCGGGGAGAAGGTCCTGGCTGGACCCTCTGGAGGTCACTGGCGGTAGAGCTTGAAGCCCCGGGGCAGGAAGAGCAATGGAAGACCCAGCCAAAGGAGGGCAAAGTGGGACATGAAGGTGGAGACATAGAGTCAGCGTAGCCTTTACAGGCAAGCAATGTATGCACCACCGCATGTACGGAAGGAGACCGAATGCATGGCCAAGATAATGCCACTGGAGCCCTCATGTACTTCCTCTAAGCCTAGTGACAGGGACATTTGGGAAAGGAATTATTAACCCTCAGGATCAGGCCTCTCCGTGGCACCAGCTGCCTTCAAAGAGGAACCAAAGAGTCACCCAAAGACCATCCATCTGCCTCTCCTGCCTCCCTCCCAGCATGCCAAAGACCACAAGAGTACCACCGGCACCTAGCTGTGCTTTCCGGGGGGGGGCAGCTTCCTGCGCATCCAAGCTGGCCCCCTGGGCTGGCCAGGAGCCCTGGACCACTGACTGTTCGGGGGGGGGGGCAACGCTCCTGGTTCCTAGCATTCAGCTCAGGCAACCCAGAACAGTGGCTTGAGCAGGCGGGCTGAGGGGGGGGGGGCTTTGCTCCAGCCAGGCCACTGGGAATGGTTCATGGAAGACCAAGTCCCCCAAAGGAATCTCCCCCCATCCCCAGAAGCCATGGGGCAGTTGCTAATCGGCAAGAGGGATTGGAGCAGGCAGGGGGAAATGCCAATAGAAAAGTGTGTGTGTGTGTGTGTGTGTGTGTGTGTGTGTGTGTGTGTGTGTGTGTGTGTGTGTGTGTGTGTGTGTGTGTGTGTGTGTGTGTGTGTGTGTGTGTGTGCGTGCGCGTGTGCGCGTGTGCGCGTGACTAAAGCAACGCAACCACACTTCTATATGGCGCCCCATAGCGCTTACTGCACTCTCTCTGGGCTGTTCACAAGTTAATTAGCTTTTGTCCCCCAACATGTCGGGTCCTCATTTTACTGACCTCGGCCAGGTTTTCGCAATGGATCCAAGTTATTCCATTGGAAAAACAATGGAGCGAAATCACGACTGAATGAGAAGCCCCCCCTTTCTTGTCCCCCCCACCCGCATTACAGAAACTCTGTTAGTTTTACACATACACACACACACACACCGAAACCACGTCTTCCTCCTGGGTCTTGCCGGGCACGCAAGGCAAAGTCACTCCTAGGGAGTCCCCCAGCCAAGGACCACCTCCGAGGCTGCTCGCTCTGCCCTGGCCTGGCCTGCCGCGCCGGAGGCAAGGCTGGAAGAGGAGGGCTGAGCCACCTGGCCGAGAGAGGAGGCTCCGGTGGGAGAGCCCTGGGCCAACTCGGCACTGGAAGTGACGGCGAGAAAGAGGAGGAAGGGAGGATGAATCCTGGGTCCGCCTTCGGGGAACGGGGCCGGGACTGGCCACCCCTTGCCTGGCACCGCAGCTTCTGCGCAAGCGACGCCGGAGCTCTCCATTCCCTTTGTCATCTCCACCTGCCTTGGAGCGCTGCTGGGCACACGTGGGCCCCCCCTCCTTCCCACCTGTCCCAGCTCCTGCCAACCTAGCAGTTCGAAGGAAAGAAACTGCACGTCAATAAATAGGGGAGGGGGGGCGGCAAGCCTAGAAGGGGAATGCAAGCCTAGAGGGAGCCCCAGGGGGCCTGAGTTTGGCCTGTGCCCGGGGCGGCTGAAACCCGCCCTACGCCACTGGGCACCTGGCAGGCTGGCACAGCCAGAGACAGCCGTCTGTCACAAGGTGGGCTGGGCCTGAATCCTGCCACAGCCTCCCTCCCACTCCCTAAGAAAGCAAAGGGAGAGCCTCCCCCCCCCCCGGTTTTCCTTCCCGCCCCCCTCCAACCTCTTCCCTAGCCTGGGCTCCCACAGCAGGGACACAGAACCACCCTATAAGTCCCACAAGGTTAAAGGAAGAATGCAAGGGGGAGGGGGAGAGGAGACCCTCCCCCATCCCCTTTCAGCCCCCCCCCCAACTCCCCTGCCTTGAGAAGAACTAGGCACAAAATCACTTGGTGAAACCCCAGGAGTCTAAACACAGACCCACATAAGCAGCAGCAGAGGCAGAAAACAGGCCCCGAGGAAAGGGGGCAAAATCTTGGGCCCTTTTGTGTCCCTTGACCTGTATGCAAGATGGGAGGGGGGGAGAATGATCAGGGCGTCACAGGATCACGTCTGCAAAGGTTTGCTTCCCCCCCCCCCGCAAGGGGAAAGGAAGCCAAAGCCACCGAGTGGTCAGGGGAGGGCTTGCAATGTGCCATTCTGCCCCCAATCCCCACGTTCACGCATGGTGGGGGAGGGAGTCCAGCCTGCCCGCTGGCCCCAAGTCCCTCCTCCTCCCTCCCCACCTCTGCTCCTCGCTTGGTCCTCCTCCTCCTCCAGCAGCGCCAAAAGCGGCTCCCCCCTCCCCCCCCCCACGCCCGCCCCACAGACCACAGAGAAGTAAACAATGATTGCTACCAAATATGGAGCTTGCAGCCACAGGGCAGGCGGGGGAAGGCCCGTGTCTGTCTGTCTGTCCGTCCAGCAGGCAGAGCCAGAAGAAGAGGCTGCTGGGGAGGGGGGGGGGGGGGAAAGCAGGAGCCCCAACAGAGGGAACCTATCCGTTGCAAAGGCCCTGGGGATCCCCCCCACCCCACCCCCGTGGTCCCTCCCCCCCCCCCCCGGACATGGTGCCAATCTCCCAGTTTCCTTCTCTTGGCCCCACAGAGAGCAGGAGTTCCTGGCATTCCAGCCATGGGGAGCACAGACCCTTTCTGGAGGCCCAGAGAGAGGGGGGGGGGTTTCCCTCCCTGCCTGCTTCTCCTTGGCACCCGGCCAGGAGTGGCTGCCAAGCGTGGCATCCTGCAGAGAGTCCCTGATGCCCACAGGAGGACCTGCCCTCTGCCCCTGGAAGGGAAGGCCCGGGGGCCCTCCACGAGGAGGAAGAGGCCAGGCTGGCACAGCCCCCGGGGCAGGGAGGGGCCCCATGGTGAAGGGCCAGGGGGACCCGCGGGAGGAACAGGGGTGCCCTCTGAGCCAAGGGACCGGGGCTCCTGGTGGGCAGGGCAAGGGCTAGCCAGGCTCCCTCACGGCTCCCTTAGGCTCAGGTCGCCAGCCCTTCTTCACCAGCCAGGCGGGCGGCCAGGATCCGGGCTGCGGGGGGGGGGGCGGGGGGGGGCATCCTGAGGAGGGAACCAGCAGAATGGTGCAAGAAGAGGCCAAGGAGAGGCCACTCTCGGCCTCCCACGCCCAGGAGCCCCACTCCATGCAAAGGCCCAGGCTGGCCACAGTGAGGCACTGGCCCAAGGCACCCACACCCCTCTCCCCGTGCCACAGAGTGCCCTTGGGTGGGAGGGGCAGATGGGCATCAGAGTGCAGGGGGGAGGGGCACTCCAGCCTCTTGGCCCCAAGGAGGCAGAGCCAGAGGGCTCCTAGTCTGAGGAAGCCCGCCCATAGGGATGCAAGCAACCCATTGTTTCCCCCTCTGACTCCGCAGGCCCCCTTCCCCCTCTACCTGACGGGGGGGGCGGGGGCGGCAGACAGCCGAAGGAAGGGCTGCCCTCCAGGTGGGGCGGTGGGGCTGCGGCGTGGAAGAGCTGTGCTGTCATGCAACCAAAACGTTGTGAGTTCGGTGCCGATGGATTAAGGTTAACTCAGCCTTCCATTCTTCCGAGGCCGGTAAAATGAGGACCTAACGTGTTGGAGGAGGTAAAATGCGAACTGTCTCTCTGCGAACCGCCCAGAGAGCGCCAAGGTGGAGCGCCAAGGAGCAAAGTGGGGCGGGGGGCGGGGGGGAGAGCTACTAAGTGGACTTGCTCCGGCTTATTGCGGTGCCCACCCCGCCAGGCAGGAAGGCGGAGGGGGGGGCGAGGAGGAGGAGGACCACCAGCTCGCGGGGGGTGGGGGTGGGATGCCCGGTGACTCACTTCCTGCTATCGGGGCCCGAGGAAAGCGGGAGGACGGCGGGGCGGGGGGGGGGAGGGCCCGGCCGAGGAGGAGGGGCCCCGTCTCGCTTCAATGCCGAACGCGCCCGGACCACATCGCCCCCCCCCCCGAGAAGAAGGGGGGGAGGCGAAACAGACGGGCAACCGGAGGGAAGGAGGGCAGCCCGGGAGAGAGAGAGAGACAACCCCCCCCCCCACCGCAGCAGCAGCCCCGCCCGCCTTGGAGGAGGGAGGGAGGGAGGGGCGCCTCCCCCCCAACCGGGTCCGAGGCGGAGAAGCGGCGCAGCGCGGGAAAAGTCGCTCCCGCCCGTCCCTCGTTCGGGGGAGGGAGGGGGCCGTGAGGGAGGGGGGGCCTTTCCCAGGGGAGGAGGGGTCCGGCCCTGCCCGGGCAGACGGAAGGGGAGGGAGAGAGAGAGAGAGAGACCCCCCCGGGAGGAAGGAAGGAAGGGGGGCGCGGGAGTAGTTCCCCTACCTGCTGGGAGGCGGCGGCGGCGGCGGCGCTTCTTCTTCTTCTTCTTCTTCTTCTTGTGGGGCGCGAGTGTGCCGTGGGCGGGGCTGTGGGGCGCCACTACTTCCCTCCCTCCCTCCCGGCCCCGCCCCCGAAGGAAAACGCCCTGCCCGCCTCTCAAAAGGCAGGCCCTGAGGGCAGGGAGGGCCTTCCGGCGGCCATGTTGGAAGCGGGCGGCCCTCTTGGATAAGGGCGGAAGTTACGGAGGGAGGCCCGGGCGGCCATGTTGCTCTCGGGCCAAATGGAGAGAGGCAGGACGGAGGAGCCGCCCGTGGGTTCCTGCTGCGCGGGAGCTCAGTCAGGCCGACCACCTCCGCCGCCGCCGCCCCCAAAAGGGTTGCTCCAGCCCTCGTGGGCGGGGCCAGGGCGCGAGCACCGAGCGGCGGAAGAAGTCAGTGGCACGACCCGGTCGGGTGGGAGGGAGGGAGCAGGAGGTGTCAATCAAAAGCCACACCCCTTTGCAAACGCACCTGTGTTATTATAATGCCAACCAACCCTTGTTGTGTACCTGATGTGTGTATAATATAATAAACTGATGCCATGAAGTCTCACTCTGAGGTCTGGCGAAGTGGACTTGATCCACGAAAGCCCACATTATTAAAACACAGCACCCTTCATCATTGAAGTGGTAGCCACGTGAGTCTATTATACAAGCATGTCAGAAGGTAAACAGAACAAATAGACACGTGGTGGTGGCCCCTGCCTTGAAGATGAACTCCTGTCCTCCTGCTGTACCTGTATTTTAGTTTTCGTGGATCAAATCTACTTCATTCCACTTCATCAGACATTAAGTGTAAGACTTCATATGATTTTCATATTGTTACCTACATTTTTTCAGACTCCGTGCCTCAGAGCTACTACAGGCATCCAAGCCGTGGAATGAGAAATTGTTTGATACAAATTAGAGAAGTTTACTTAGGAAAAAAAAAAGGAAATAATAAGCAAAAACAATAGACGTCCCCCCCCCCCCGCACGCGCCATTTCAAATGGGCAAAAGATCTACATAGGACCTAAACTAGGCAGATGGGAAAACCCAGGAATGAGGTGAGGTCTGAATTCAGAGTTAAACTTTTATATTGTTCCATATCATGGCAGCCTCAGCAAGGCAAGGCTAGCTACGGCACATCCACTGGTGAGCTTCCAAAAAATTTACTACCACACTGTAGGTGTGGCCTACTCTGTGGGCATGGTCAGGTGACTGGGTAGGCTTGGCCATGTGACTCAGTGGGTGTGACCAGATATTGGCCATGTGACTTGTTGGTTGTGGCCATGTGGCTGGGTAGGTGATCTAGTCATGCCTGCCACATGACCATGAAAACATCTGCAAGCACAGACAGCACTGGCTCTTTATTATTTATTTATTTATTAGTTCAAATTTATATTGCCGCCCACTCGCCGTAGCGACTCAGGGCGGCTTAAAAACAATATATTACATTACAATATGTTGATGGGGGTCAGGGGTGGAGAAGTCCTCAACCTGCCCTGGCTGCTTCTTCCCTGGCCATTGTAAATGGAGATGAGCACTGTACCCTAGAGTCGGATACGACTGGCTTTGGAGCAAGGGAGACCTTGACCTTTTCCTCACTGTCCCCCATAGCACTAGGAAGAGCCTCACAGGTTAATTAGCATTTTGCCCCAAACATACTGGAGACTCATTTGACCAACCTCAAAGGGATAGGAAAGGCTGAGTCATCCTGGATCCTCATCAGGATCAGATTCACAACTTTCTGGCTTCAGTATAGCAGTTTAAACGCATTCACGCACGCACATGCATCCCTCCTTCACCCATATTTTCCTGCCTGCCACCCCCACCCCTTAGGCAGCTGCTAACCCCCCAATTTGTCTTCCTAAAGAAAAACACAAGCCACCTGTCATGTGAGGGCCCCAAAAATTCCCTAATGCATTCTCAAAGATGGAGGAATCCTGGTTTTTATTTACTAGGACTCCAAAAATCATTTCTCCTTCTTTGTGTCACAAGGCTGCTTGATGTCCAGTTCAGTGTTACCACTCTTTCTCTCCTAGCTAGCTAGCAGAGGCCCTTGTTTGGGCAGAGGCCCTCGTTTTTGTCTCTACACGTATGTAAACAGTTCCATGTTATGGGAACATTTTCGTAGGAGAGCAGGGTGCCTCTGATTGGCCCAGAAGGCACCACATGAGTCAACAATCTCCATTTTGGGGAGGAAAGGTTTCAGTTCGTTTTGGGATGCCTTTGGATTAACTAGCTTTGGAATATTTCCCTTTTGTTTTCACCATGATTACATAGGCCTTTGTTCTGCTTTTGGACTGATTTATGTTACTGAACCTTTTTTCTCTATGGACTATTCTTTAAGAAAGCTGATGAATAAACCTACGTTTGCTTCTACACAGTCTTTTTATTGGGCTAAAGCCTCTGAATACACTTAAACCTCCTTGTGGAAGAAAAGCAGCTAAGGGTTTTTAGCTGGACTGCCGCCCAGTTCGCCCTTTGGGGGCTTTGGTTTAGGAGGGCCAGAGCAGAGGGGGCCGGCTGGTTTGCGTGACATGGTGGCTGCTTTATGTGGGATTTTATTCGATCCCTGGAGCCGTTTTTTGTGTGCGTGTATGCTAAACCTCTACCCTGGGAGAGCCGGAGAAAGTACTGCCAGGGAAGCAAGCTTTGTTTACTCAAGCCTGTTCCTGCTGCAGCCTGAGAGGGGAAGCTCCAGGACAAGAAACCACAGCCGTTGCTCAGATTGCAGGACCACTGTCTGCCAGCCACTTCTGTTGTCCTCCACCATCCTCCTTAACTCGCTCAGCTCTGTGCCCATTGTGTCTACAATACCATCTAGCCATCTCATTTTTGGCCACCCCCTTCTTCTTTTGCCCTCGACCTTTCCAAGCATCAAGGATTTCTCAAGTGAATCTTCTCTTCTCATTTGGGGTCCAAAGTACTACCACAGTTCCTAAAAAGGCATGGCGGCCTGGCTTGGGATTTTTAAGCAAAGTCTTGGAGTTACCTCATCAATAAGCTACACCTGTGCTGTTCCAATTGGAGAACCCTTAGGAGGTACAGCTGTTTTATATTTACATTAAGGCATATTATCCAAGAGAACTGGTTAGGCAAAGACTTAGTACCTAACTTTTTTAACTATTGAAAAGTTGGAAAATGCCAAAATGAAGCCATCTTGTGGTGAGTTCATTCTGTAGTTCCTTCCATCTGACCTAGTGTGAGAAAGATTAGGCAGAATAAGCTTTAAACTCTGGTTTAAAAGCTCTGGTTGATTTGTGTTTGGGGTGGGTGGGTGTTTGGGTGGCTGGCTGTATTTTAATGTATTTTTATTTATTTACCGGTTTGTGTTGTGGGTGGATGGGTTGAGGTGTGTGCGTGCGTGCGCACACTTATTTTATTTATTATTATTATTTTGTATTTTTTAATTTTTTCTTTGACTCCCGCCCATGACATCACATCATGATGTTAGCTCCGCCCACACTGTGATGACATCACGGTAGGGTAGTAAAATTTTTGACATCCCACCACTGCAGATATGACTGACTTTTGAGCAAGGGAGACCTTGAACCACTTGCAGGGACAAGATGGGGCAGGGCAGGGAGGTGGGGGTGGCCACCCAATTTTGCTTTTCCCGCCCCCGCCCCCCCCCCCGCCCGAAGGCCACCCGATTTCACCACCCCCTGCCCAGGGGCCACCCGATTTTGCTTCCCCCCCTCCGGAGGGGGAGCGAACCTGTTGCTGCCCACCCCTGCTTTACATCTAATGGGAGATTTTGTACTTCTCCTCCACATCCACACAGGTTGCCATCCACAGGGAAACCCTGTTTAATATATATTCAGGGAGTATTTTTCCAGAAGCACCGCTGTCAGGTTTAAACACTGGCATTAAAATTAATGGGGAAGGAAGGCCTGAATGAATGACCCCCGCTATGCTGATGACACAGTGATAGATATTGGCCACACAACCCCTGCAGAGCTTCAGCTGATGCTGGGGCGGGTTGTTGGAGCTCCAAGCGCAGGAACATGGTTTGGATGACGACCTCAACTTCTTCCAAGAAGACGAACTCCAACGCGCAACACACGAACATGGCAGGAAGATAAGAAAGGAGGGACAGTTGTTCCCCCCCCCCCTCTCTCTCTCTCTCCCGGCAGTGGGCAGCGGCCAAGGACGCGCCCCCCCCCCCGCAGCCGATCCCGTGACCCCGGGCGGGGTAGAGGAGGGGATTTTCCCGGGCGCGAGTGGCGCGGGCGGGAGCCAATGCGGTGCCGCCTCTGACCAGTGGCGCCAATCAGCGAGCAGGAGGGGCGGTCCTCAGCCGGGAGGGTTCCGTGTCTGGAGTGACGTCACTCCTGCCGTGTTGGAAGCGGAGCGGCGGGCGGGCGGGCGAGCGAGCGAGCAGGTGGGGCGGGGTGGGGGGGGGGTCCGGGCGGGGGAGGCCGGAGAGGCGCGCTGCCGCCGCGAGACCCCCTCGTTCTCGCCCCGGCCGGTGGCTGCGGCTCCCGCCCGGCGAGGCCTCCGCTCCTTCCTTGCTGAGCCGCCGAGGAAGGCGGTGGCAAGTGCCGGCCGCTTGGAAGGCGTGGCCGGGGGGGGGCGCCGAGCGAGCCTCCTCTGGCGGGAGGGAGGGAGGAAGGGAGGGTCTCCCTGCTGGGAGGGAGGTCGGGCGGGGGGGGCGAGAGAGAGGACTCCTCCGGTTGCCCCCCGCTGGCAGGCCTTGTTGAGTCTGGTCGTCCGGGGCGGGGGGCAGGCAGGCAGGCAGGCTGTGTGGGGTGGGGTGGGTGGGCGATCTCCCCGGGGGGGGGGTCGTGCAAGCAAGGCGGCTGCCAGCCCGGGTCGTGGCGCTCCTGCTGCTGCTGCAGCGTCGAAGCCGGCCTTCCTCCTCCTTCCTCCCTTCCCAGATGGCGGCGCTGGACGACGACGAGGCGGACCTGCTGGACTTCCTCCTCCAGGGCGACTCGCCGGCGGCAGGGCAGCAGCAGGGGCAGCGCCTGCCCGCCCCGGACCTGCTGGAGGAGTGGGACCACCTGCCGGAGGTGACCCATCGGGATGGGGCGGGGCGGGAGGGGGGCTTGCCTCCCCCTCCTCCCCCTCCTCACAGCTTCTGCCTGGCAGGTGTGGAAGGAAGGCTCCGTGGATGACCTCCTGCAATGCCTCTTGAGCCCCTTCGTGGAGGAAGGGCTGGGGGGCCGTGGTGACCTGGAGCCCTCCCGTGGCAGTGATGGTGGCAGCCTGGCCAGAGAAGAGAAGCTGCCCTGCAGCCCCCCGTGCTGGGACGTCTCTCTCCCTTGCATCCAGTCCGACCACAGCTACTCTTTGCACGTGGTGGAAGCCCCTGGAAAGGAAGCCCTGGGGTCGGGTGGCCTTCACTGCCCCATGGAGAGGGAGGTGGCCCTTGACCTGGGTGAGCAATGGAGCCATAGTGAGGGATGGTTTGGCCTGGTCTTCTTGGCCCTCTGCTGGCTGACCAGGTGCCCGGGAGTGCATGGGTTCGATGCCAGCCACACAGCCTCAGAAGACCTGCCTGGGCTTTCAGCTACCAGGCTTCCTCTCTCAGGGCAAGCTTGGTCCTCCTGCAGCCCTGAAGCTCCCCCCCCCCCCCGTGGCTGCGTGGGTGGCTATGGCCGAGCTCTTCCTGTCCCAGAAAGGCTGTGATTCGTGGGGAGGGGGGTTCGCAACATGGTGGGCACAAGGGCATCCTTACCCAGGGCTGCCCTTCCTGACCCCAATACCATGCGGTGTTCTCCTGCTGCAGAAATGTGGGGTGAAGTGGAGGCTTCGGACGGTTCCCAGCAGAGCAGCAGTCCTTCTCCCAGCGTGGCTGTGGCCGTGGAAGAGCCTCCCAGTGGGGGCCCACAGGTATGGGCAGCTGCCGCCCCTTGCGGGTGCCAGTCGCTCTGGGCCACCCCTCCCTGGTTAAGCCACCCCGCCCCTGGGAGAGGGTGGGGGGTGGTCCTGGCCGTTTCCTTGCCCTGCCACGCCTCACCCGGGCGCCTTCTGTGGCCTTTGCAGTTTGCTTTCCCGCTGCTGGTCCTGACGGAGGAGGAGAAGAGGCTCCTGGAGAAGGAGGGGGCCTCCCTCCCCTCCCACCTGCCCCTCACCAAGGTGCGTTTCAGGCGGGAGCCCCCCACGGAGACATACGGTCCGTGCTGAGACACCCTGGGAGGTCTCTGGCCACAGAGGGTGGTGGGTGGCTGGACGGATGGGGAGGGAAGGAGAGAAGGTGACAGTCTATGAGCTCTTGCCCCACTGTTCTTCCCAGCTGCCAGCCCCACTGAGGCAGCCACCTTTGACCCAAGGACTCCTTACCTTCTCCCTGCACTTGGTCTTCAAAGCAAAGGGAGGAGATGCCCCCCCCTTCTGTGGAGGCCACAGCAGGAGAGAGCACAGCCTTTCTTACACCTTTCTTGGCCTGACCCCCAGAAGGGCAGGACGGGGCCCTGCCTG